>WSYH01011154.1:0-14270 GCA_036426205.1 Ascaphus truei
TGAATTAAAAGAGTGCTTTAATACATGAAAAATAGAATAAAATAAAGATAGTAGTCTAAATAGCTGCTAACAAGGGAATTACGATATAATTATTTACTATAGTCTATGCATTGACGGAGTGAACCATCTTTCTTCTTAACAAAAAAGAACCCAGCTCTGGCTGGATAGGAAGAAGCTCTAATGAACCCTCTTTTTAAGTTCTCCTGAATATATTCAGACATAGCTTTAGTCTCAGGAAGGGACAAAGGATAAGATCTACCTTTAGGAAGGATGGCACCGTGCAGAAGCTCTATGGGGCAATCATAAGGGCGGTGCGGAGGTAGAGTTTCAGAGCAAACTTTATCAAAAACATCAAGGAACTCTGCATATACTTCAGGAAGCGTAGGTTTGGCAGGAGTACTGGTCTCTACGCCAGCGATAAGTTGTACCGAGGATGTAGGAGCAATTTCAGAGGCAACACCCCATTGTATAGGTCTCTTGTCTGTCCAGTCTATAAGCAGATTGTGTTGTTGGAGCCAAGGAAGGCCTAGAATTACCTGTACAGAGGGTGAATGAATAACTTCCAGTGATATTTTTTCCTTGTGACCATCACTAGTGGAGAGCTTAAGAGTAGGAGTCTCCAATGAAGTGAAGGTTGGCTGGAGAGGACGTCCGTCGATAGCCTCTAGACCCACCAGTATTGATTTCTTGATCAGAGGAATCTTATGTTTGGTAGCTAAATCTTGATCCACAAAAATTCACCCCAGACCCGGAGTCGATGAAGGCAGAGGCAGGAACTAGGAAGCCAGGACCCTCAAGGAATATAGACAGCATGACACTGGTAGGTAGACCTCTCTTATGAGGAGGGGAAGAAGAAATGGAACCCAATGAGACCCCCTTATACCTCATTGGATGTTTGCGTTTCCCGGCTTCGTGGGACAGTGAAGCACCAGGTGACCCGGTAGTCCGAAGTAAAGACATAATCCTCCAGTTCTCCGACATTGTTTCTCTGAAGGGGAGATCTGGTGACTTCCTAACTGCATTGGTTCTGGAGCCTCAGGAGCTGGGAAAGTAGAAGGAGACAGACTGGGAACAAGAGCAGGCAGTGTGAGAGAACGTGAGTGATGGCGCTCAAGCCTCCTTTCTTAAAGGCGTTGATCCACCCTAATACACATGGCAATAAGATCCTTGAGCACCGTGGGTCTTTCTTGAGCAGCTAATTCATTCTTTAATGTCTCGGAGAGACCTTGTCAGAAAGCTGCAGATAACGCCTCATCGTTCCAGCCCGTCTCTGCCGCGATGGTCCGAAATTCCAGAGCATATCTTGCAACCGGTCTGTGACCCTGAGAAATGTGAAATAAAGAAGAAGAAGCAGTAATCTTATGGCCAGAGGTATCAAAGACTTGCTTAAATTCCTTCTTGAAGTGTGGGAAGTCTTGGATAAGCTCAGGTCTCTGCTCCCAGATGGGTGAACACCATGCCAATGCGTCTCCGGTTAATAAAGCGATAAAATATGCCACCTTAGATCTATCAGAAGAGAAGCGGGAAGGGGTCAACTTGAAATGTATGTCACATTGGTTGAGGAAACCTCGGCATCCATGGGGATCTCCTGCAAATCGATTGGGAGTATGAGACGTGGCTCGAGGGAGAGAGAGGCTTCAGGGGAAGAAACAGACAAGGTAGCAGGTCTAATAATTCTGGATTGTCATTGGTTAAGAGAAACCGTGGCCAGGTTATGAGTAAGGGATGCAATCTGATTATCCAGGTATTGGAAATGCTCAGAGATCAAAGACAGGGCTTGGCCCACCTCAGGGGGGTCCATATTTGTTGGGCTGAGCCCACTGTAATGCTTGCGCTGCCCACGAGCAAGGCAGGACCCCAGTACTGAGGTGGGGAAGTAGCAAACCACGCACCCACAGCAGCGGAAGCGTGCCTGGCAGGCGGATTGTCAAACGTAGCCAGGTCTGGGTTGGAGAGAGTGGGTTAATCGATACTTGCCAAGGTCTGGGAATGGAGAGTTCAGAATAGTCAAGTCCGTTAGCCGTGGTCTGGGGTTGGAGAGGTCAGAATCGTGGACATTCGTATAGCCATGGTTTGGGTTGGAGAGGTCAGCAGAGTCGAGGTTAAGCCGGGGCCAATATTCAGAGGGGTTCCAAAGTCAAGCCGGGTCGATACACGAAGAGTTAAACTGCAAAAGAACACTGGAAACGGAGCAAGGCACAACAGACGCAGGCGCACAAGGCTACAACAAGTTATGCTCAGCAAGGTATGAGAGGAACTGCAGGGTTTATGTAGCACACAGGAACCATTAGCAAAGGAGGCGCAGCAGAGGCACAGCCTCCGTGGAGGCAAGGATTGGCTGCAGGTGACAAGTGGGTTAAACGAGTACTTGCCACGCAGCTGGGGAGCGGTGCACATCGTCACGTGTACGTGCCGCGCATGAGAAGCGTGTTGCGTACCAAGGGGGCAGAGCTAAGCTCAGTAGCACTCTAGAAGAGCTGCGCATGCTCACGCGCTTTGTTAGCAGACCGGGGGTGCACGCACACGCTGGTTTCAGAGCGGAGGTCTGAGAGATGCTAGGTAAGGAGGGAACACGTCGCAAAAGACGTGTTCCCCGATTCCATACAGGAGGAAATGATGGCACGGTGCCTGGAGAAATTCATGTTCAGACCTGTCGAAGAAGAGTTGTAGTGAGAAGTCCTCAGCAGGGTTGAGGAGAATAATCTGCTCACTGATCTTCATGAAGGACTTGATGGACCTGTTGCTGTTTCCTGCACCATTGCTGTAAAGATAAGCATTTCACTGGTCAATAGATCACCAGAGGAGGGCCACCTTGAGTCAGCTTTTGATGAAGACATCCTGCTGATATCGGAGGGTCATCCAAAGGACCTCCCTGGAGAGGGGGAGAGTAATGTCAGGAATAGCCCTGACATTTTCCAAAATCTCCCTCTCTCCCAGGTCCTTTGTCTGTCCACCGGGTGTGCTGCTGTTTTCTGCTTTCTCTGGGTTTTTCTCTGCCTCATCTTGGGTGCTCTTGTCTTCTCTCTCTGCCTGACTTTATAGTTTCCTGTTTCCTGCACCTCTTTGCCTCTGCTTTGTTTGTGTCCAGACCCCTGCCCCTGATCTGTTTCCGTTTTGATCCTGTGGAATTCTGCTAACATTATTAAAGGCCCTTGCTATTGAACTAGCTTGCCCCATCTGTTTTCTGCTCCATGGTCCCAGTTCCTACTTCCCTGCCCTGTTCCTGCCTTTCTGCTGCCGACCCCTGCCTGGAACCTGACGATCCTGCTTGCAGCCTGCCACTGAACCCTGCCTGTGACTCAGACAATCCTTGTCTTCCCTTCTGTTACTGCCATCGAGGTCCTCTCTGTTCCTGGAGTCCTATGACATCAACAAGCTTTTGATCCTTGCATAGTTTTTGCACACTGATTAAATGTATTCTTTCACATACAGTATTTTATAGACTGACGCTAGGCACTAGGCATTCATTGGCTGCGGTTCTTTACTTAACTCCAGGGACAGTGTCATCATGTGACCTCCTGACGAAGCACTACATGCAAAACGCGTAGAGGTCATGTGAGATTTTTCCCGTGGAGTTTGCAGGCGGAAGGTGTGCAGGGGTCTTTGCTTCTACTTGCCTGCCTGGATATGTACAGAGATCGGTTCCGGATCCTTTCTCTGTACTAGCGTGGATGCGTTATTGTCCTGCCTCACCCCTCCGCCCTATGTTGGTGAAAGCCAGTGTTTTTTGTTTTTTTTAACCCTCGTTTAAATTCTTTATTTGTTATTTTTTTTTTAGGTTTGGTTGCTATTTGGCTATTACTTAAATCGTGATTGTTTTTAACATAAAAGATTCATTGTCCCTTAGTGCGCCTGTCTGTCATTTGTTTTCCTGTCTGTGAGCTCCCCTTTGGGAGCTCACTTTTATAGGGGGGGTGTGGAGTCCCCCAGACTGACGGCAGAAAGAGGGACTATATGCAGTGACATCCCTAGCGCGGAGTGAGATTTCTGTTCTAATCCAGTAGTATCTGCCATCCTGACAAAGGTCTCCAAATAGGGACCGAAATGTTGAATACACCTTCATCTTTACACAAAAACTCATCTGAAGTTCTGGTTCTTTACTTTCCTCAATATATATAGTTAAAAGCTCATGAAAAGTGAAGCACAATTTCACCAAGGAGTATGCAAAAAATACTCCAGACGACTGCCTTTCCTTTGTACAGTGTCCACGAAGTATCAAGCCAGATGTGATATGACCTATGCATTTCGTCCCGCACCATCACTTCATTATTTTATTTGTTCCAACAGTATTGCACGTTTGTGTTTTCGTCTCTTTTTCTTCTTCCGTATTTATTTCTTCGGATCCATGCGCCTAAAGATGTCTTCTGCTTTTTCACCGTTTTAATATATGTTTGTTAGTGTATTTTTACCCCCATTTTCAGATCGATTTAGGAGGTCTTCTTTGTTGTGTTTATTCGTTTGAGGAACTGAACCGAGAAAATATATTCTTGTATTTGAGAAGCCCGATTACTCCATGGGACATTTGAGTGCATAAGATTTTATTAGCAAACACATACAGTAGATGTTATTTAAACAATATTGCCCTATTTTGCTGTTATTTATTTTTTGCATACTCTGAGAAATGTTTGCCTCAATTTTCAAGAGCTGTTTCTTAGAATGGATTGGAAGTCCGTAGACCGAGAGCTGCATCTACGATTTCACTATTTCAGGTAGTGGGTTCTGTTTGCGCTTTTGTGTTTGTTATAATATATACCGTAGCATAATATTCCCCTTAGTTATTAAAGGGTCCAGTTTGCACTTTTCATAATTAAGACAAAATAAGAACTGGGGTGGAATTAAAACATTTTAAAAATACATTTTAAAATATCAGCAATTTAAAACTACAAAATCCTACAAAGTGAAATAATACAACAGCTTATAACTATAACTTAAATATGGCAGTTAGAATGTGCTTAAAAGACTGTACCATTCAGTGTACTAGTTCTGAATATAGGATATGAATAAAAATAATTTACCTTTTTCTTGTACTTACAGTATACTGCACTTGTAGAACAATATTCTCCTTCTATAATGTTTGAACAGTGCATACATCTACAGTGAGTTTTATTGTTATTTGGTTTTTCTTAATATGATAATAAAATGCAATGAAAAATGTTGGCTATTTACTATACTTCATGTTGTGGGAATGGGATCTTATCTGAACTGTACAGTATGTTGCCACGTCAGTCACAATATATCTAATTTCACCAGGTCCACATTATGTGATTCAATGTCCACTCTCAGAAGCACATTTTCTGGGATAATTTAATAACGTTTTCAAAAACTTCCGACAATAATGAGAAACAGCATCAGATTCCTAGAAGCAGAAATCTCAGCACATTCATAGGGGTGATTTTCTTTTAAAGTTACAGTACAATAATCTTTATCTTTCCTGTTGTAAAACAGGAAAATGTAATACATACCCCCTCTTGGGTCATTAATGTATATGTAAAGTTTTCAAATGTGTATGTAAATTAAGCATTTCAGTGCTGGCAGATGTTGCAACACTGTGAGCACCCCATTAGCAGTATACAAAAAAAGTAGGCTTTTCTCCATAACAATATACTGTACAGACCTTAAACATGGCCAAATAATTCGGATTGTGATTTCACAATTGTTTCATGAATAAGTTTAAAGGTTTTTGAACTGCCCATACAGGTATATTGCAATTCTGGTTGCAAAAACTTTATCAGGTATGGCAACGAACGACAAAACCACATTGGAAGCCCCATTTATCTCGGTAAAAGCTTGAACTATTTCTTTGCACCAGAATAGTTAATATAATACATGGCTACCTCACTCTTTATATTTTTCTTAAACATGTTCTAGAAATTGTAATTCATCTTACGTTAACATACATTTCCTTTCCAAGAATCACCTCAGTTTATACAATTAATCACTATGCAATGTTGGCTGGACGAGCTCAATTTAGACATTTCAATTCTGATAATTGTTCTTGCCTAGTAATGCCAGTGCTCTGAGAGAACCTATTATTATTTTAGAAATAAAGTACCCCCAGCAAGTTGTATCTATTTCTCCTCTGTACAAATGACTAGTAATATAGTGGAAAAGTAAGTTATTGTAGCCTCTGTGGCTACTGGTTTATTTGGTGAAAGTGTTGTGGCACTGGAAATGATCTAAAGTTTTTAAATGGTCCCTAGAGTTATGTATCGCTTCCTCTAGTAAACAGCACAATGGCCTAGATTTAGTAATGGTGAAAATATATCAGCACTCAAGGGGTTAATATATATTGGTATCTTTATTTTGGTAATTTGTTTTGTTATGTTTTATTTTTGTTGTTTCAATTGCCTGCCTATTAGCCATCTTTGGCCATTAGAACTTCAAAACATTCATATACGGTGGGGAATTAGAAGGATGGGTAATGTTTGTACTGTATGTATTATTTTAACCCCTTTATTGCCTGAAGGTGTTCGTTTGCTATGTATTGGAACCCTATCAAATGTGAAAGGTACTAAAAGACTTTTGTGCAACTAGCCAAGTATTGTATTTGTATGTGGATTATTGGCAGTAGTTAGGAAACTGCGATAATTACTTTCGTGGTTCTGCATTACTGCCAAAGAGCAAATTAGTTAATTAATGCAAGGTTATAATGCATATATCATTCCTAGTGAATACAGTGTTAAATTGTAGAATATTATTGCCATTTTAATGAAGTTTAGTGGAACTAGGTCTATATGAGAAATAAGGATTACAGTCAGTAATTTCTTCATGTTTTTGTGATGGATATCAGGCTTTGATATTGTTGTTTTTAGTTCTTTTGCATCACCATGACTGCAGAGTTACAAATGCCTCAGTGTCAAAAAGAGTTTAAAAATGCCTTGAAAAGTAAAGCCCCATCTGAGACTAAAGCAAGCGAATGAGTTAAATCTACTTGATTGACACATTAAAATAAAGAAAAGCATAAATATATTTAAATAATTTTTTATGAACTAATATATTCCAGGTTGTTTTTTTGGGGACGATGCATCCGTGCCAGGCTTTAAGGAAAAAAACAAAAATTTGGACACGCATTAAACTGCTCCGAATTTACAGATTAATAAAATATTTTTCAAAAATCTGGTCCGGCTCAGGTTCACACAAAAAACAAAAGTAGTTATATAACATCTGCTCCATTTTCTTTCTGTAGTTATGAACCACAGGATACTGCTACCATTCACCAAACAGCAAAGAGGGAGATTTGGAGAACAACAAGTGGCAAAGACACGTAATTACAGTGTTCAAATGTAAAAGAAAAAGCTAATAAAATACACTTTAAGGGTGAGTGAATACTTTAAAGGGTCAATTACATTGAAACGGGAGAAATTGTGAACATATCTTTTGTTTTGATCAATGTCAAATAATGTTATTCTTGCATTTTGTCCTTCAGAGGTCTATTGAAAAAGCCAGTCTACAAAACAAACAGAAAAAAAACTGTTATTGGTACATCAATTCAGTAAATATTTAATGTTTGTGTATGTTCTGCACTGTACAGTATGATCATTATTTTATACATTCCCTTTTGGAATTATTCTTTATGATAGGTCTTGCTTTTGTCTTCAATCATTTTATGTTTGCAGTACAGGAATACACAGATATTAGACTGCAGTCAGATCAGGTACACGTATAAAGCTAATCTTAGGAAAGCTCTCCACTAGATCTTATCCAAGTAGTTAACCAAAATGGACAGCATCTAAGCACTATTGGATCTGGGTGATCAATGCACCTTTTATTTGGTTAGTTATGGGATTTGCTACTTAACCCAACTAAAGATTGGGCCTTAAAAAGCCTGGAGTCCCAATCACAAATTAAATCCTTTATTGCCCTCTGGATTGGGCAATGACACCAGGAGGATTTGCTGGTTGTGGCAGTAGGGAGACTCTAAGGGGCTTATTCAAGTAGCTCCGAAGTTGCCAAGCAGCATAGCTTGGCATGGTCACAACAAGCGGAATTAAATGTTAGAAAAAAAACATTCTCTTTTGCAAATCGCATTTTCTAAACAGAGGAGGAAGACTTTGTGACTTAATAGTATCTCCAGTTGTATCTATATGTCACCTCAAACCTCTCTACAAATAAAAATGCATGTGCTGAAACACAGCACACCTTCTAAAATATGTCCTTAAAACCAATCAGTCTATGGGTGCTTGAGATGAAGGGGATAGTGGTGTCAGACACAACAGGATTAGAACCCACAACTTTTGCTATTCAGGACAGCAGCTCAATTGGAGATGCTATTAAGTTAGAAAGTCAAGCAGATGTCCTACTAATGATTAATTGGCACACATATTCTACAGTGTATTTGCTTAACTATAAAGTTAATGATGGATGGGCTGGGAGGGGCCATGATGTGCCCTATGGAATAGCACTGCAAAGTAAATATGAGCCATTATGGCCCAATCACTTGAATGGGCTATATGGTGTATTCGGTGGCATGCTGGTTTATAGAATAGCACCCATATGAAATAAGACCATATTTATTAAGCAGACCCTTGCCATAAGACACCTTCCAGTCCTTTCATGTCAATGGTCTTTATGATATCTTCCGGGACTAGAAGGTGCCTAATGGCAGAAATCTGCTTCGTAAGTATCTATTCTGTAAACATAGGGTTCAATCTAAAGTGCAAATACATATAAATTACCCAAAGTAATAGTTCATTAAGTATCACTGCTCAAAAATATGTATTTAAACTGACTTACCTTCCACATTGCAAATGCAATCAGGGCTAATATCAGAAGTCCAGCAAAAATACTTAGCGGAATAACCCATATAGGCACTCTTCCATTTTGGAGCTCTTTGGATATTTTAATCATTGTCTGCAATGTGTGAAAATCAAATAATTAATACATTTTAGAGCATGGACTATACAGTTTATCCATTTTCTTTTACATCTTTATTTCAGAATTATTTTAGTCTAATTTTGTTGCTTGCTTTGTAAATGTAACATTAATTACAGGTAGAAACCAACATAGTAGAAGGGAAAGAATGGACACCGCAGACTATGAAGGATTTTCCTCCTCAAAACCCTACACTGCCTTTTGGAATTTGTCTCTGTCCAAATGTATGAAACAGTGCTAAGCAGCGTGTATCTTGCAGCCAAATTAAATAAATAAATCAAAAGGGAACTTATTTTTAGTCTGCAGTGTCCATTATTTATTTTCTTCTTTTTAACTGTATTAGCCCGTGTACTGCTGGAAGAATATGCAATGTTTTGCTTCCAATAGGTTGCAGACTAGATTTGCCACATTAAAGTAAATACAGGACGCCGAAATCCTGTATCAAAAGTGACGTCATCATGAGGTAATGACTGACCTTCAAAATTACTATACAAAATATAATAACATGTATTTACTTATTGCACGTTCGAACACAAATAGGTAGCATGTAACCGTATGAAAAAATAAATATTTTTAGTTGTATTTTTTTCATACCTTTGCATCTCTCTGCAACTGTTTGTTTTCCAGCTTTGGTTTGTACCCTCTCTGCCCTTGGCATGGTGGGGAAAGACGCCCACTGAACTAGCGCTGGGTGTCATAGTATTATGAGACGACCAGGCAATGTTCTAACATCATTATTTTAATAATTTAGTAAGGCGACATCTATTGGAAGAGGTAACTATTACACTCAAGTAGAAATCTATTATCTTTTTATGACTGATTTGCTTACAGTAATTTTAAGTTCAGGCATTTCATGTCAAGGCACTAAAATACGGGAAAATTATGTGTCCCGACAGACCTTTTTGGGACAACAGGACAAGTTAATGAAATAAGGGACACTCCCGTATATGGGACATCTGGCAACCCTATCTTTGACAACTCTGACAACAAAAGGACTATATAAATATATATAATATATTCAGCTGTATTTCTCATTTTAGAACTGTAATTACTGTAGTTGAATAGCAGATGTTTTCAGACTTATCTCCTAGAAGAAATTTAGCAGATGTTATTGCCCCTGTTATGAAGCCATAACGCATTACTGCTGCCCCAAGATTTAATACATATATGTCATTTGTGTAGCTCCATTCAAAGAAATGGAGCTGGGAATTACAAAATGACATGATTTGATTAGTGCCTTAGCATGTGACAATGGGTGCAATAAAATCTGCTACAGTATATGTACAGTACATCATAACATTTGCAGCACTGATGTATCAAGTACAGTATGTACAACACTAACAATCACTACTAAACAACTTTGACATTTCCTTTTGAAAAGCTTTTGTATACTTCCTTTTGATACAGCTTTTGTGTTACAGTGGCGGCGCTGCTGACTTTCATGTGGGGGCAGCCGCAGCGCCCCCGCAGTTTAAAAATAGCGCGGGCGGCGCGCGGTCTGTCTTCGGCCGAAACCGGCCGGTTTTCCCGCGCCTCGGGCGCTTTTGATAGTAAGCGCCATTAGCGCTTATCAATTGAAGCGGGAAACTCAGTTTTAAAACGGAGAGCAGACCCGCGGCTAGCCCGCTACGCTCCCGGCCAGCTCCCGGCAAGCTTTAGAATGAGCTTAGCCGGGACAGTAGGAAACTTTTGCAAAAAGCAAAGAAAAAAATGAAAATGAGTAAAAACAGGGCATTTGCAAAACCACAGAAAGGGTTATGCTTGTGCTGGTATCATTGAATTAATTGTTGGTATCCCTAGGAAAATCACATGCACATTTTAGTGAACCTAAAGGGTGACTTAGGTACTCCTTTTCCTAATGCTTACTTAGTGCTTATTGCCATTGTCTCAAATTTTTAGTGTCACGTGTATTACTGTTGTGAAGTGCTATGTACATGTATGGTGCAATACAAATATACATACATACAAATTGAAGGAAAGTACTAAGAATTGGTGATACTGTATATGAGAATTAACATTTTTGGGTAAAGAAAGTCATGAAGAAAATTTGTTTTTCATTCTTTAAAAAAGCATTTTGTTTATCTCCACTAAAGAGTGGTTATTTGTAGAGATGGGCACAGTCTTTGCCAAGATTTGAATCCTCCACACATTTACAAGTTTCTGCCAGCCACAGATTTTTCAGGATCAGTCTCAAAAAGGCACGCTTTTTGTTTCTATCACTGAAAACTCACAGTGGATTCATATTTGTAAACATCTGAAATCGCAAATGGATTTCAGTGTAAAAAATCTCTCCGTAGAGGTTCCTACCGTCTTACCCACAGCCTAACCCAGCCACCAGACCAGTCAAACACACCCTTCCCTCCAGGGCTGGTGAAAAGGGTATTTGGCAACAAGGGCAAACCTTCACCTGTGCGACCGCCCTTCCCCCCAAAAAAATTTCCCCCCCAAAAAATTTCCCCCCAAATTTTGAAATCTTTTGTGTACCTGCATAGCAGTACCAACAAAGGCAGTCCCACAGAGGAAAGTAGTCTGCTCTGCTCCCAGCCTCCTGCAAGTAGAACTACCTCCGCCACCCCAAAATGTGCTACCCAAGGCGACCGCCTTTTAAAAGCCTCAATTGGATGTACTATAAAATTCGCATGGAATTTGTTACTGCCAAATTTGCCTTTGCACATCTGCATGCTGATTTGGATTTTTATAAACAAGTCAGTGGAAAATTATAGTAATTTGACTGCTGTATGTGCAGTGACTAACTTAAATAGCTCATAGATGTAAGAATGGAAAGTTTTAACATTCAGTTTTTTTCCAATATATAGTATTATACAAACTACAATCACCCCTCATGATAAATGGGAGACAGTAAATTATACCATTTCAGATGCTTTCATAGTAATGCAACATTAAGAGTAACAGATACTGTAAAGCAGCGGTGCGCAGACTGGGAGGTGCGCCCACTCTGCAGGGGGCGCAGGGTTTACAGAGGCTCCACGCGCTTCCCGAAGGCACTTAAATGAAGTGCCGGTGAAGCGGCGAAGGCCTCTGTAAACCTCACTTACCTTGGCTCCAAAGGCTTCTTAGACGCGTCGCCATGGCAGCCTGACATCATTTAGATCATGTGACATCACGCTGCCATGACAACGTGACGTAATGACGCCGAAGCCGGAGCCAAGGTAAGAGGGGGTTGAGGTGTGGAGAGAGGGGAATTGCCGGCAGGGGTGCGCAGGGAAAAAACTTTGCGCTCCCCTGCTGTAAAGTATGGAGATCATACTTATAGTAAGTACATCATTATTAGCATACAGTGCACACATTAAGTTTACCATACAAACTTCAACCGATAGACAGCAGTAAAATCTTTGATAAAGTTGACTTGTGCTTACCTCCCAATTTTCATTGTCACTGCTTAAGACTAGCAGTGAATTTTCACTATTAAGTTTGGCATTCAGGACAAGGTTCACACTATGAATACTGGCCTGAAAAATAGAGATAGAGAAAAGTTCACCTTATTTTAAATATTGTAGTGGTATTCCTTCTGAATTCCTGTGCAAGCCCATCGTGGTCCATCTGCTGATCGGCCACCATATAATATATCCATAGGGAAGAAAACAGCAGCAAACCGGAATGAACCATATTTTATTTTTATGTCCGTACAGGGATAAAAAAACAATGTTTCAGGAAGGACACGCTCACCCATCGTCAGGTCTAAAGGCTTACTCATTAGTAGCATTTCCTTTTATACCCGATTATTTATCCATCCTCCTATTCTAAACCAGAAGTAGATACAGTATACAAACATATCTTAAAATGTATATTCTATTTATCATAATATTATCTATACAATTCTATACACACCATATGCCTTTCATAATTCTGTACTTTTACAATTGCCACAGTGCAGGCATGGGATTTTGCCCTTGTATTTAGGTGGTACAATAGGTTTTTTAATTTTAATATCTCCCTTAATAAATGCATTACCTAAATGTCTCCCTCTTAGAAAGGAAAATAGTGGGGTTCATTGAAATCTTTTCCATAATGTTGGTCTCTTTTTATAAGACGCCAATATTTAAAAATAGTCTTCTATAATGAGAATGGGGTTTTGTTGTGTTTCTGATGGCCAAGTGTATGATGGGTTACATTTTGTCTCTTACAAAAAGGTCTAATATGCTGAAATGTAGTACTTGTGATGTGATGGAAAATACTGTAGCTCCAATATGTGTTATGAGAAGCAGGAGTATAGCTGTACTCCCCCGATTTTCTCTAGCTGGGATGTTGGCTGAATGCCTGATTGTTCCCTGATACATATGTCCTGCACAGAAATGTGCAAGACCTTGAATTGTGGTTGAGGTGGAGGTGTACACAGCTCTTCATGCAGTACAAATGTGATCACAGGAATATATTTACCAGGCAGTTCATCTTAACGATGATGGGAGTCCCTTGGTTGTTGATGACATGAGCGGTATCCTGAGTGCCATAGAATGCTGAGTTATATCCGCAGCTAAGTAACCAATACATTGTATTTAAGATTATAGGCTAAAGCAGTAAAATTCAGGGCATTATTGAAAACCCTGCTCTCTGATTGGTTAAAATTCCAGGAATTATCCACAGTAATGCCCTGAATTTCAGCAGCTTGCAAAATGCAGTTTTCAATCTGTTTATTTACAGCCAATCAGCTTTCAGAACAGCTGAGACAGGGCAGGGGATTGGTTTGAATTAAGTAAAAGCTCTGAGACAGAGCAGGGGATTGGTCAAAAAGTATAAGCCATGGTTTTTCTCCCTCCCGAGCTGACTAAGATTTTCTGAGCAGATTCAGTTGAATTGGGGGGGAGGAGAGAGACTGCAAAGAATTAAGTGTGTTGTGTATAGAGGTGCAGTGTTGTGTGTGTGTGTGTGTGTGTGTGTGTGGGCGGGGGTGTAAAGGTGCTGTTTTGTGCTGTGTTGTGTGTAGAGCTGGGGGGGAGAGTGCAAAGTTTAGTAAGTGGTTGCATTTTTGATTGTCGCTGCAGTTTGTGTGTGTGTTGTGCTGTTGTATGTGTAGCAGCAGTTTGTGTGAGTGTAGAGCTGATGTGTGTGTGTGTGTGTGTGTGTGTGTGTGTATAGAGCTACTGTGTGTGTGTGTGTGTGTGTGTGTGTGTGTGTGTGTGTATAGAGCTCCAGTGTGTGTGTGTGTGTGTCAGTAGCAGTGTTTATGGGTGTAGCATGTGTGTGTAGCAGCAGAGTTTGTGTGTGTGTAGAGCTGCTGTGTGTGTAGAGGTGCTGTGTAGTGAGTGTAGAGGAGGTGCTGTGTTGTGTGTCTAGAGCTCCAGTGTGTGTGTGTGTGTGTGTGTGTGTAGAGGCACTGTGTTGTGTGTGGTGTGCTGTTTTGTGTGTGTGTGTGTGTGTGTGTGTGTGTGTGTGTGTGTGTG
>WSYH01011155.1:0-21464 GCA_036426205.1 Ascaphus truei
TAGTCTACTTACTAACGGAGAGATGCCTAAACTTACTAACGGAGGATATGTCTAACTACTGTAACGGAGGATATGTCAACTACTAACGGAGGAGATGTTGACTTACTAACGGAGGATATGTCTGACTTACTAAGGAGGTATGTCTGACTATAACGGAGGATATGTCTGACTTACTAATAGAGGATATGTTGACTTACTAATGAGGAGGATATGTCTCACTTACTAACAGAGGATATGTCTGACTTCTAACGGAGTATATGTCTGACTTACTAACGGAGGATATGTCTGACTTAGTAACAGACGATATGTCTGACTTACTAACGGAGTATATGTCTCACTTACTAACAGGGGGTATGTCTGACTTACTAACGGAGTATATGTCTGAACTTATAACGGAGGATATGTCTGACTTAGTAACAGACGATATGTCTGACTTACTAATGGAGGATATGTCTCACTTACTAACAGAGGATATGTCTGACTTACTAACGGAGTATATGTCTGACTTACTAACGGAGGATATGTCTGACTTAGTAACGACGATATGTCTGACTTACTAACGGAGGATATGTCTCACTTACTAACAGAGGATATGTCTGATTAATAATGGGGATAGTTGATTACTAATGGAGTATATGTCTCACTTACTAATGGAGGATATGTCTCACTTACTAACAGAGGATATGTCTGACTTACTAACGGAGTATAGTCTGACTTACTAACGGAGGATATGTCTGACTTAGTAACAGACGATATGTCTGACTTACTAACGGAGGATATGTCTCACTTACTAACAGAGGATATGTCTGACTTACTAATGGAGGATATGTCTGACTTACCAACGGACGATATGTCTGACTTACTAGCGGAGGATATGTCTGACTTACTAACGGAGGATATGTCTGACTTACTAATAGAGGATATGTCAACTTATTAATGGAGGAAATGTCTGACTTATAACGGAGGATATGTCTGACTTACTAACGAGGAGATGTCTGATATAACGGAGGATATGTCTGAATTACTAAGGAGAGATGTCTGACTTACTAACGGGAGATGTCTGACTTAGTAACAGACGAATGTCTGATACTAACGGAGGATATGTCTAACTTACAACGGAGGATATGTTGACTTACCAACGGACGATAGTCTCACTTATAACAGAGGATATGTGACTTACTAATGGAGATATGTCTGACTTACTAGCGGAGGATATGTCTAACTTATTAATGGAGGAAATGTCTGTCTTACTAGCGGAGGATATATCTGACTTACTAGCAGAGGATATGTCTAACTTATTAATGGAGGAAATGTCTGTCTTACTAGCGGAGGATATATCTGACTTACTAACGGAGGATATGTCTGTCTTACTAGCGGAGGATATATCTGACTTACTAGCAGAGGATATGTCTAACTTATTAATGGAGGAAATGTCTGTCTTACTAGCGGAGGATATATCTGACTTACTAACGGAGGATATGTCTGTCTTACTAGCGGATATATCTGACTTACTAGCAGAGGATATGTCTAACTTATTAATGGAGGAAATGTCTGTCTTACTAGCGGAGGATATATCTGACTTACTAACGGAGGATATGTCTGTCTTACTAGCGGAGGATATATCTGACTTACTAGCAGAGGATATGTCTGATTACTACGAGGAGCGAAGAGGAGGGATGTCTGACTTACTAACGGAGGAGATGTCTGAGACTAACGGAGGATAGTCTGACTTATAACAAGAGGATATGTTGACTACTAGCAGAGAGAAGTTGACTTACTAATGGAGGATATGTCTGACTTACTAACAGAGGAGATGTTCGACTTACTAGCAGAGGATATATCTGACTTCCTAACGGAGCATATGTTGATGAATGAGACTTAACGTTTTCCTTTTCTCCCATCACAAAGATGGAACAAAGGAAACGATCCCTCTTACTCTCTACTTCCACATGAAACACACTGCACATCCAAAAGTCATTGGAACATATACACCTACTGACCGACAAACAGACATCACGCCAGCCATGGCTCTAGCTCCCAAGAGTAATCAATCTCATAAATTATAGGAGGGTGTCATACTTTTTTGCCCCTCCTGTAATACCTCTCAATCCTCAACATGGACATAAAGGCCACAAATGCATCAGGTATACCCCCATTCATCCCTCCTGCTACAGCAATACTGCTTACCTCCTCCCACAGAGTAATTAAGAACACAAACCTATAGTATCACTCACTCTTCTTGCAAAGGCTGGGGCAATATCTCTCCGATGCACTCAGGCGGAAACAAAGGAACGTATGCAGCACCCCTCGCCCCTTCCACTCCTCACGCACATTATATCACATGCATGTCCAGCCATTGCACGGTGTATGTTCCCAACAAATGTCCCTGAAGGACTCTCAGTGGTTTAATAGAAAAACTGGTACGAGAAGCAAAGATTCTCAATAGAGATACATTTAAATGATGTGAGCGTCAATTCTCAGAAGCATGGGTTTAAATGAATAATTCTTCCTCTTTCCCAGCCACACATCATACAGTACCGGGTGGGATTGGAATGAAGGGGGATTGGGAAAATCTTTTACCCCTACACTGCTAGAGGGGCCTGTAATGCATTGATTATGTGCAGGATTCTTTGTCAGCAACGGATTAAGTGCTTGATAGGGCCTATTTAGATAGGGCCTGTTTAAGATCATTGTGGCATTGAAGGGGTTAACACTTTCCATGGGTAATTGTCCTCATCGTCCCAGTACTACTCTGCTGTGTGTATATGCCACGTGTGTTCGATGCACGCTGCACTGCATCCACTGCCTGCCATCCGCCCAAAGGTTATGTCAGGTTGTGCTTTGAAGGTTATATCAGTCTGTGAGTGACAGCAAGAGACCCAGAAAGTGGGTACAACCCATTCCTCCTCTTGTTCCATATATACACTCCCGGAATTGCAAGCTAATACAAGTACAGAAACACACTGCACAAGGCCGATAGATACAGATATACATACACAACATCAGTTCTGTAAGGAACGGAAATGTTCACGCCTTGGCTCCCCTTGGAACCTACACAATATATTGATGGTCCCTCTGGCCTTCAATGGTTTAAAGTGATTTTTAGCATATGTTTCAAAATAAAATATAGCTACAAGCCAACAGTCTTCACACAAAGCAGCTTCTTCCAAGAAAGGTTGAATGAAGAACGTGTGAGGTAGGAAAAAAAGACTCACTGTCTCCAGTGTTTACAGTGCCTTTCAAAAACGATTCAGTCATTTGTTTTCGAGGGAGAAAAGGGATGGCTCCATGCATTATTTCGTGGCTTGGCATGTGTATTCATTTTCTACAAACCCAAGAGCATTTAATGGATTGATTCCCTGGACGCTGCTTAGAATTCAATGCACTCACCCAGCTTGCTGATGATGGTAAACAACCCAGCATCACTACACATGTTGACTTGACTTTCAACCACCCAGCCACATTCAATATCTCATGTGGGAATTCATTCCATTCAACCCCCAGCTGATGTTCAATGACAACGTTGGATAATCGGTGATATGAGTTCCACTAGCTTTTCCTGTACATACCCAGGCCCCCTACATTTTTTTACTTATGAGCTTCCAGTTTCTTTTCAAAAGAAATTGGATTTCTGTGCCTGTTTCACCGCACTAATATGACATGAAGCTTTCTAAAGATTATGGTGGTTTCCTTGGGTATCCAGTAGGCCGTCCAAGCCGTGCACCCACCATAAAGTAAGAGAATAAAGAAACTGACCTGTGAAACGCTCCCGCAAATGCACGTGTAGTCGCCTTCCCTCCTGGCGCACACTCCCCCGTTCTGGCAGGGGTTGGAATAGCAGAGGTTGATCTCCATCTCGCAGTTATCCCCGGTGAAGCCTTGCGGCAGCGAAGCGCAGCCCCGTGAGGGGTGGATGGGCCGGAACAGTATGGACTCGGAAGCGATGAAAGGGGCCGAGCTGTCGAACTTGAGTACGGAGATGCACTTCATGTAATTCTCGCAGGTGCGCAGGCAGACGTGTCGTCAAAAGGTAGGACTTCCAGCTTGGAGGCCGACGTCAGCGTCATCCTCTTCATGTACGCTGCTCCTGCAGGTCCTCTGAGCTGAAGAACTGAGAGCGGTCACCACGGGCACACGGGCTGAGAAGCTGACGTTGAGGATGGAGCCTCCTACGTCCGTGTCATTTGGATATTGAAGATGAAGATATCTTCCTTTTGGGTGGCCAACACAGTAGCTACCCCTCTAGGAAACTGGTCAGCCAGGGGGACGGAAGCGCTCCTGAGACATGTTTTCCAGCCGTACAGTGATGCTGTTGGATAACATGTCCTCGGTGATAATAAGAAACGCAGGACGCACTGCGCAGTCACACTGTGAATCCATCTGTTAAAGGAGAAAAGAGATAGAGGCATCAATTATATATATATATATTCTTTTTATTATGTTCGAACAAAGATATACAGGACAACTTGAGAAAGATCATATCTCTGCATCAATTTTGACTTACATTGATATAATGGAACATTTACGAGGGAGGAAGTAGAAAAATGATACATGCTTAAGGTGAAATTCAGGGGACGCCCTGATGAATGGGGACAGCTGGTGGTGAGTTGGAGCAGGAAAGATAAAAATATCTCAACATAGAAAATCAAATCATATTACAAACAACTATGCATGAGCAAATCATCCGAGGCGTTTCTGCACAGGCATTCATAATTGCAGGGAACTACAAAACTACGTTCCTCTGTTAAATACCATAGGCCTTCACATATTCTCCCTAGCATCGCAGCCATTGATTTCCCTTCCTATGTTAAGAAGATAAATGAGAAGCAACCTCAATAAGCCAGATAGTGAGCGTTCATATACCTCAAATACTCACGCTTAGAGATCCATGTCGACTTAAACCAATTTATCTGTAAATGTTCCTGGTGTCAGTACACCCCCTTTATTTCCCGCAGGGGGGGGTTCGGTCTCAACAGTGCTCCGGGTAGAAGCATTTACATGAACTAATCGTAATCACCAGAGGGAAAAGCCCTCCAGGTTTATAATCAAAGAGTAACATAAACGCAGCTGAGCAACTACAGCAGTACGAGGCTCGTGGTCGCAAAACAGTCGGAAAAGTCGCCATAGTTGTGTAAGGGCCCTAAGCATGACCGTAGAGTCTTTGACGTACCCACCCTAACTATAAAACACTTCCTCATACAGAAACACAACACCCCACCAGGTCTGGGGGTTCCAACGGTAACTGCTTATTAAATGACCAACGTAACAGTTAACTCAGGGTTGCGCAAACGGGGGGGTGCAAGATTTTCCAAGGGGGGGGGTGCGGCGGTGCAGAGGTCCCGCGCTCTCCTCCAAGGCATTTAAATTAAATGCCGGGGGGCGCGCGAGGCCTCTGTAAAAATCTCCTCCTTGTCTTCGGCGACACGTCGCCATGGTAACCCGGCGTCAAAGATGCCACGAGGTCACGTGACCTCGCGTGGTCATGGCAACGTGATGTTGCATGCCGCTGCATCATTGACGCCAGAGGGAGAGCGGTAGAGGGCACAAGGGGGGAACTTTGGCCCCCCTGAGTTAACCGATACACTGCTTGAGTGCCCACCCAACCCAAAAAAAAATCCAAGAGTGCCAAAACCATGTCCGCAACCCCCTGCCAGGAACTACACAGTTCTAGTCACCATATATTCATAATCAGCTGCAAGGATGAGCTCAGGTACCCGTCCTGTGAGCTCTGCCAATAGGTAGGTATTATCGTACCAAAAAGAGCCCCTCTGGCAGGGTTATACCACACTTACCAATCAACTGCCCGTGACACAGGCAAACAACCACCAACTCCCCTATCAGCATCAGGTTTCTCTTACCTTTAGATAGATAGACAGATAGATAGATAGATAGATAGATAGATAGATAGATAGATAGATAGATAGATAGATAGTATTGCTGTCTGCTGTCTACAAGACCCTAAATCAATCTCCATCAAAATATCCTTCTAATTTATCCTCCTTTAATTTATAAGTTACCTGTTTATTCTTGTTTCCCAAATGCATAACCTTACATTTATCTGTATTAAACCTCATCTGCCATTTACCTGCCCACGTTCATCTATTCAAGTCCTTTTGAAAGAGAATTACTTCCTGCTCTGATTCTACTACCGTACACAATTTAGTATCATCAGCAAAGTGGAGACTTTGCTCTTTATGCCAACTTAAAGATCATTAAGAAACAAATAAAAAGCAGGGGTCCAAGTACCAATCACTGAGGTACTCCACTCACCACTTTAGCCCAACCTGAAAAGTTCATTTTAGATAACCTCTGTTGTCTGTGTCAACCAGTTTTAACCAGGTGCAAATATTTTCAACGAGTCCAATTTGCTTTATTTGTACACTAACCTCTTTTGTGGAACGTATCAAAGCCTTTGCAAAATCTAAGCAGCCCACATTGGCTGCATTACCTGGTCTTAAATCCTACTTACCTCCTCAAAGAACTATAAGGTTAGTTTGGCATGACTATCCTCCCAAATCCATTCTGACTATTACTAATCATTTTGTTTTCCATTAGATATTCTGAATATTATCCTGTACTAAACCTTCAAGTAACTATTGAAGTCAGCTTACAGCTCCGTGATTTAGCTCTCTTTTTAAATATAGGCACCACCTCGAACGCCAATTAGGTACTGAACCTGTGGAAATGGAGTCCTTGAATATTAAATGTCATGGTTTGCTATACTGAGCTTAACTCCTTGAGAACTCTGGATGTATACCATCTGGGCCAGGTTGCCTTATTTACTTATTTTTTCAAGCCGCTTATGAACTTCTTCCTGAGTTAACCAATTGTTCATTAATGGAGGTTGTGGCTTCCTCTGCGGCACTAATATGCAATGATTCTCCTGGTGTGAACACAGAGGCAAAGATTTGTTTAATACCTCTGCTTTCTCCTATCTCCAATCATGCCTGGCCCATCTCACACTGAAAGGGTCTATATTTTCTTTTCTCATTTTTGTATTAAGGTAATAAATAACTTTTTAGGGTCGATCTTACTTTCATTGCAATCCTTTTATATTTTCATTTTTTAATCTCTCTTCTCTTAAAAATAAATAAACAACACAAATTGGAAGAATCCGCACGGCATGATATAGAATAAGATATAGGGAGGGATAGATGAGAAGATCAATACAGGGGAGTGGCTAGCCTACAACTAAATAATTCCTTCCCCAGTGGCCTCTCTCAAGCCCCTGCGACCTCCCCAGAGGGGGATTAAACCACCGGCTGACTGTCCCACGCCAGTAAGGAAAGAAGTGAGGAAACCAAAGGGGGTGGAGGGGGGCTTGTCCTGGCGCTCATGCTGCCCCTTTACCTAACAACAGGGCTTCTTTTCAGAACAGATTTCCTTCCAACTTAAGTTCTAGGAGCTGTATTATGTGTGTATGTGTGTGTATGTATATATGTATGTAAGTATGTATGTATAAGTATTAAGTATGTATGTATATGTATGTATACCTTATTTATATAGCGCTTTACAAAACAGTACAGGGAATTATAATAATACTATAAGTGCAGCAAAGTCAGACAATAGGAAAGGAAATCCGCTGCCTCGGAGAGCTTACAATCTAAGTGGTATGTTGGGAGACTTACGAGACAGCGGTGAGGAATAAGTGGGTAGATGGCTGTGCTTGGCACAATGGTTAGTAGGAGTGACTGAGTGTGGGACAGTAGCCATGAGTCCAGGCTATTGGGATGCTTCTTTAGCGAGGTCAGTTTTAAGGTTGGTCGGTATTAAATGGTGAGATAACACCATTAGTAGGGAAAGAGGTGGCAGGGATGTGTGGGTGGAGCAGGTGTGTATAGGCTGGTCAGGATTAGGAGAGATATCCCCAGCAGAAGAAGGAGGATAGAGAGAGAGAGGGTGGGGAGAAGAGGATTGTGGAGATTTGTGAAAGAGAAGGTGTACAAATCAAGCCTGGCATGGGCGGGGGTGGTAGATTGAAGATTAAGCAGCATCTTAAAAAACGAGTCTATAGGTGTACAAATTGTCAGGGCATTTAGAAAGACCTTTGCAGAGTTGTTGTTGAAGTGCAGAGTCCACGTCTTCTTGTATTCTCATCTCCTGTTTAACTCTACTATTGACTACACAGCACTTCCTAACAGTTGTGGCACTTCTGATAAGTACACAGCCATATGCCACAGCCAAAACAGTAGATAGAAAGGCAGATCGGTTGCAGGCTTTGTTACCGTTTAGGGGACCCAGATTGGAGTTCTTCATAGATGGAATTATAGTGCCCAGAAATGTCAAAATCTCACCATTGAAAAAAAGACTTGTGAGGTTGTGAAAACATCTGCACAGTAGGTAATTCGATGATACAGAACTGCAATGTTGCTCTCTAGGAGGATATGTCTGACTTACTAACGGAGGATATGTCTGACTTACTAATAGAGGATATGTCTGACTTACTAATGGAGGATATGTCTCACTTACTAACAGAGGATATGTCTGACTTACTAACGGAGTATATGTCTGACTTACTAACGGAGGATATGTCTGACTTAGTAACAGACGATATGTCTGACTTACTAACGGAGTATATGTCTCACTTACTAACAGAGGATATGTCTGACTTACTAACGGAGTATATGTCTGACTTACTAACGGAGGATATGTCTGACTTAGTAACAGACGATATGTCTGACTTACTAATGGAGGATATGTTCTCACTTACTACAGAGGATATGTCTGACTTACTAACGAGTATTGTCTGACTTACTAACGGAGGATATGTCTACTTAGTAACAGACGGATGTCTGACTTACTAACGGAGGAATGTTCTCCTTACTAACAGAGGATATGTCTGACTTATACTAATGGAGGATATGTCTGACTTACTAATGGAGTATATGTCTCACTTACAAGGGATATGTCTCACTTACTAACAGAGGATATGTTGACTTACTAACGGATATATGTCTGACTTACTAACGGAGATATGTCTGACTTAGTAACAGACGATATGTCTGACTTACTAACGGAGGATATGTCTCATTACTAACAGAGGATATGTCTGACTTACTTACATGGAGGAATGTCTGACTTACCAAGGCGATATGTCTGCACTTCTAAGCGAGGATATGTCTGCTACTAACGGAGGATATGTCTGACTTACTAAGAGTATGTCTAACTTATTAATGGAGGAAATGTCTGACTTACTAACGGAGGAGATGTCTGACTTACTACGGAGGATATGTCTGACTTACTAACGGAGGATTGTCTGACTACTACGAGGATGTTGAACTTCTAAGAGGATTGTCTGACTTAGTAACAGACGATATGTTCGACTTACTAACGGAGGATATGTCTAACTTACTAACGGAGGATATGTCTGACTTACCAACGGACGATTTGTCTCACTTACTAACAGAGGATATGTCTGACTTACTAATGGAGGATATGTCTGACTTACTAGCGGAGGATATGTCTAACTTATTATGGAGGAAATGTCTGTCTTACTACGAGGATATATCTGACTTACTAGCAGAGGATATGTCTAACATTATTAATGGAGGAAATGTCTGTCTTACTAGCGAGGATAATCTGACTTACTAACGAGATATGTCTGTCTTACTAGCGGAGATATATCGACTTACTAGCAAGAGTATTCTAACTTATTAATGGGAGAATGTCTGTCTTACTAGCGGAGGATATATCTGACTTACTACACGGAGGATATGTCTGTCTTACTAGCGAGATATATCTGACTTACTAGCAGAGGATATGTCTAACTTATTAATGGAGGAAATGTCTGTCTTACTAGCGGAGGTATATCTGCTTACTACTAACGGAGGATATGTCTGTCTTACTAGCGGAGGATATATCTGACTTACTAGCAGAGGATATGTCTGACTACTAGCTACGGAGGAATTCTGACTTACTAAGGGAGGGAGATGTCTGACTTACTACGGAAGGGAAAATATGTCTGACTTACTAACAACGAGGATATGTCTGACTTACTAGGCGAGAGAAGTCGACTTACTAATGGAGGATATGTCTGACTTACTAACAGAGAGATGTCTGACTTACTAGCAGAGGATATCTGACTTTCCTAACGGAGCATATGTCTGATGAATGAGAACTTAACGTTTTCCTTTTTCTCTCCCCATCACAAAGATGGAACACAAAGGAACGATCCCTCTTACTCTCTACTCCACTCATGAACACACCTGCACATCCAAAAGTCATTGGAACATATACACCTACTGACCGACAACAGACATCACGCCAGCCATGCTCTAGCTCCCAAAGAGTAATCAATCTCATAAATTATAGGAGGGTGTCAACTTTTGCCCCTCCTGTAATACTCTCAAATCCTCCTACCATGGACACAAAGGCCACAAATGCATCAGGTATACCCCCATTCATCCCTCCTGCTACAGCAATACTGCTTACCCTCCTCCCACAGAGTAATTAAGAACACAACCTATAGTATCACTCACTCTTCTTGCAAAGGCTGGGGCAATATCTCTCCGATGCACTCAGGCAGGAACAAAGGAACGTATGCAGCACCCCCTCGCCCCTTCCACTCCTCACGCCATTTATATCACATGCATGTCCAGCCATTGCACGTGTATGTTCCCCAACAATGTCCCTGAAGGACTCTCAGTGGTTTAATAGAAAAACTGGTACGAGAAAGCAAAGATTCTCAATAGAGATACATTTAAATGATGTGAGCGTCAATTCTCAAAGCACTGGGTTTAAATGATAATTCTTCCTCTTTCCCAGCCACACATCATACAGTACCGGGTGGGATTGGAATGAAGGGGATTGGGAAATCTTTTACCCCTACACTGCTAGAGGGGCCTGTAATGCATTGATTATGTGCAGGATTCTTTGTCAGCAACAGATTAAGTGCTTGATAGGGCCTATTTAGATAGGGCCTGTTTAAGATCATTGTGGCATTGAAGGGGTTAACACTTTCCCATTTTGAGTAATATGGGCCAAACGTGTGGTCACCCCATCACATGATGCACCAGCACATACGGCTGTATGCGTGTTTCATGCCACGTGCCTGCCACCATCCTGCCCAAAAGGTTATGTCAGTTGTGCTTTGAAGGTATATCAGTCTGTGAGTGACAGCAAGAACCCAGAAAGTGGTACAACCCATTCCTCCTCTTTTCCATATATACACTCCCGGAATTGCAAGCTAATAACAAGTACAGAAACACCTGCACAGGCCGATAGATACAGTATATACATACTACAACATCAGTTCTGTAAGGAACGGACATTTTCACGCCTTGGCTCCCCTTGGAACCTACACAATATATTGATGGTCCCTCTGGCCTTCAATGGTTTAAAGTGATTTTTAGCATATGTTTCAAAATAAAATATAGCTACAAGCCAACAGTCTTCACACAAACGCAGCTTCTTCCAAGAAAGGTTTGAATGAGAACGTGTGAGGTCAGAAAAGACTCACTGTCTCCAGTGTTTACAGTGCCTTTCAAAAACGATTCAGTCATTTGTTTCGAGGGAGAAAAGGGATGGCTCCATGCATTCATTTCGTGGCTTGGCAGTGTGTATTCATTTTCTACAAACCCAAGAGCATTATTAATGGATTGATTCCCTGGACGCTGCTTAGAATTCAATGCACTCACCCAGCTTGCTGATGATGGTAAACAACCCAGCATCACTACACATGTTGACTTGACTTTCACAACCACCCAGCCACATTCAATATCTCATGTGGGAATTCATTCCATTCAACCCCCACTGATGTTCAATGACAACGTTGGATACTCGGTGATATGGGTTCACTAGTTTCCTGTACATACCCAGGCCCCTACATTTTTTTACTTATGACTTCCAGTTTCTTCAAAAGAAATTGGATTCTGTGCCTGTTTCACCGCACTAATATGACATGAAGCTTTCTAAGATTATGGTGGTTTCCTTGGGTATCCAGTAGGCCCGTCCAAGCCAGTGCACCCACCATAACTGTAAGAGAATAAAGAAACTGACCTGTGAAACCTCCCCGCAAATGCACGTGTAGTCGCCTTCCCCCTGGCGCACACTCCCCCGTTCTGGCAGGGGTTGGAATAGCAGAGGTTGATCTCCATCTCCAGTAATCCCCGGTGAAGCCTTCGGGCAGCGACAGCGCAGCCCCGTGATGGGGTGGATGGGCCGAACGTATGGACTCGGAAGCGATGAAAGGGCCGAGCTGTCGAACTTGAGTACAGATGCACTTCATGTAATTCTCGCAGGCTCCGCGCAGCGACGTGTCGTCAAAAGGTAGGACTTCCAGCTTGGAGGCCGACGTCAGCGTCATCCTCTTCATGTACACCTGCTCCTGCAGGTCCTCTGAGCTGAAGAACTATGAGAGCGGTCACCACGGGGCACCAGGGCTGAGAAGCTGACGTTGAGGATGGAGCCTCCTACGTCCTTGTCATTTTGGATATTGAAGATGAAGATTCTTCCTTTTGGGTGGCCAACACAGTAGCTACCCTCTAGGAAACTGGTCAGCAGGGGAGACAGGAAGCGCTCCTGAGACATGTTTTCCAGCCGTACAGTGATGCTGTTGGATAACATGTCCTCGGGATAATAAGACCTCGCAGGACGCACTGCGCAGTCACACTGTGAATCCATCTGTTAAGGAAAAAGAGATAGAGACGCATCAATATATATATATATATATTCTTTTTATTATGTTCGAACAAAGATATACAGACAACTTGAGAAAGATCATATCTCTGCATCAACTTTGACTTACATTGATAAATGGAACATTTACGAGGGGAAGTAAAAATGATACATGCTTAAGGTGAAATTCAGGGACGTCCCTGATGAATGGGGACAGCTGTGGTGAGTTGGAGCAGGAAAGATAAAAATATCTCAACATAGAAAATCAAATCACTATTACAAACACTATGCATGAGCAAATCATCCGAGGCGTTTCTGCACAGGCATTCATCATATTGCAGGAACTACAAAACTACTTTCCTCTGTTAAATACCATAGGCCTTCACATATCTCCCTAGCATCGCAGCCATTGATTTCCCTTCCTATGTTAAGAAGATAAATGAGAAAGCAACTCAATAAGCCAGATAGTGCAGCGTTCATATACCTCAAATACGTCACGTACCTTAGAGATCCATGTCGACTTAAACCAATTTATCTGTAAATGTTCCTGGTGTCAGTACACCCCCTTTATTTCCCGCAGGGGGGGGTTCGGTCTCACAGTCGCTCCGGGTAGAAGCATTTACATGAACTAATCGTAATCACCAGAGGGAAAAGCCCTCCCCAGGTTTATAATCAAAGAGTAACATAAACGCAGCTGAGCAACTACAGCAGTACGAGGCTCGTGGTCGCAAAACAGTCGGAAAAAGTCGCCATAGTTGTGTAAGGGCCTAATGCATGACCGTAGAGTCTTTGACTTACCCACCACCTATAACCTTAAAACACTTCCTCATACAAAACACACCCCCACACAGGTCGTGGGTTCCAACGGTAACTGCTTTATTAAATGACCAACTAACAGTTAACTCATGGTTGCGCAACTGGGGGGTGCAAGATTTTCCAAGGGGGGGGGGTGCGGCGGTTCAGAGGTCCCCCGCTCTCCTCCAAGGCTTAAATTAATGCCGGGGGCGCGCGAGGCCTCTGTAATCTCTCCTACCTTGTCTTCGGCGACACGTCGCCATGGTAACCCGGCGTCAAATGATGCCACGAGGTCACGTACCTCGCGTGGTCATGGCAACGTGATGTTGCATGACCCCGCTGCATCATTGACAGCCAGAGAGAGCAGGTAGAGGGGCACAAGGGGGGAACTTTGCGCACCCCTGAGTTAACCGATAACACTGCTTGAGTGCCCACCCACACCCAAAAAAAATCCAAGAGTGCCAAAACATGTCCCCACCCCCGCCTGCAGAACTACACAGTTCTAGTCACCATATATTCAAATCAGCTGCAAGGATGAGCTCAGGTACCCATCGTCCTGTGAGCTCTGCCACTAGGTAGGTATTATCGTACCAAAAGAGCCCCTCCTGGCAGGGTTATACCACACTTACCAATCAACTGCCCTGACACAGGCAACAACCACCAAACTCCCTATTCATCATCAGGTTTCTCTTACCTTTAGATAGATAGACAGATAGATAGATAGATAGATAGATAGATAGATAGATAGATAGATAGATAGATAGATAGATTGCTGTCTGCTGTCTACAAGCACCTCTAAATCAATCTCCATCAATATCCTTCTAATTTATCCTCCTTTAATTTAAAGTTACCTGTTTATTCTGTTTCCCAAATGCATAACCTTACATTTATCTGTATTAAACCTCATCTGCCATTTACCTGCCCACGTTCCATCTATTCAAGTCCTTTTGAAGAGAAATTACTTCCTGCTCTGATTCTACTACCGTCCACATTTAGTATCATCAGCAAAGATGGAGACTTTGCTCTTTATGCCAACTTAAAGATCATTAAGAAACAAATTAAAAAGCAGGGGTCCAGTACCAATCACTGAGGTACTCCCTCTCACCACTTTAGCCCAACCTGAAAAAGTTCCATTTTAGATAACCCTCTGTTGTCTGTCGTCAACCAGTTTTCAATCCAGGTGCAAATATTTTCAACGAGTCCAATTTGCTTTATTTTGTACACTAACCTCTTTTGTGGAACCGTATCAAAGCCTTTGCAAAATCTAAGCAGCCCACATTGGCTGCATTACCCTGGTCTTAAATCCTACTTACCTCCTCAAAGAAACTATAAGGTTAGTTTGGCAGATCTATCCTTCACAAATCCTTCTGCTATTACTAATCATTTTGTTTTCCATTAGATATTCCTGATTTATCCTGTACTAAACCTTCAGTAACTATTGAAGTCAGGCTTACAGCTCCGTGATTTAGCTCTCTTTTTAAATAGGCACCACCTCTGATTACGCCAATCTTATGTACTGAACCTGTGGAAATGGAGTCTTGAGAATATTAAATGTCTGGTTTTGCTATTACTGAGCTTAACTCCTTGAGAACTCTTGATGTATACCATCTGGGCCATGTGCCTTATTTACTTTCATTTTTCAAGCCGCTTATGACTTCTTCCTGAGTTAACCAATTGTTCATTAATATGGAGGTTGTGTTCCTCCTGGCACTAATATTGCAATGATTCTTCCCTGGTGAACACAGAGGCAAAGATTTGTTTAATCCCTCTGCTTTCTCCTTATCTCCAAAATCTGCCCATCCACACTGAAAGGGTCCTATATTTTCTTTTCTATTTTTTTGTTTTAAGGTACTTAAATAACTTTTTAGGGTCGATCTACTTTCCATTGCAATCCTTTTATATTTTCATTTTTTCAATCTCTCTCTCTTTAAAAATAAATAAACAACACAAATTGAGATAGAATCCGCACGGCATGATATAGAATAAGATATGAGGGATAGATGAGAAGATCAATACAGGGGAGTGCTATGCCCTACAACTAAATAATTCTCCTTCCCCAGTGGCCTCTCTCAAGCCCCTGCGACCTCCCCAGAGGGGGATTAACACCACCTGCTGACTGTCCCAACCCCAGTAAGGAAAGAAGTGAGGAAACCAAAGGGGGGGGGAGGGGGGCTTGTCCTGGCGCTCATGCTGCCCCTTTCCTACAACTCGGGCTTCTTTTTCAGAACAGATTTCCTTCCAACTTTAATTTCTAGGAGCTGTATTATGTGTGTATGTGTGTATGTTATATATGTATGTAAGTATGTTGTATATATGTATGTAATATGTATGTGTATGTATACCTTTATTTATATAGCGCTTTACAAACAGTACAGGGAATTATAATAATACTATAGGTGCAGCAAAGTCAGACAATAGGAAAGGAAATCCCTGCCTCGGAGAGCTTACAATCTAAGTGGTATGTTGGGAGACTTCAAGACACGGTAGGGAATAAGTGCTGTAGATGGCTGTGCTTGGCCACAAGGGTTTAGGAGTGACTGAGTGTGGGACAGTAGCCATGAGTCCAGGCTATTGGGATGCTTCTTTACGGCGAGGTCAGTTTTAAGGTTGGTCGGTATTAAACATTAGTGAGATACACCATTAGTAGGGAAGAGGTGGCAGGGATGTGTGGGTGAAGCAGGTGTGTATATGCTGGGTCCAGATTAGGAGAGATATCCCCAGCACAGAAGAGGGATAGAGAGAGAGAGGGTGGGAGAAGAGGATTTGTGAGATTTTGTGAAAGAGAAGGTGTACAATCAAGCCTGGCATGGCGGGGGTAGCATTGAAGATAAGCAGCATCTTAAAAAACTGAGTCTATAGATGTGTACAAATTGTCAGGGCATTTAGAAAGACCTTTGCAGAGTTGTTGTTGAAGTGCAGAGTCCACGTCTTCTTGTATTCTTCATCTCCTGTTCACTCTACTATTGACTACACAGCACTTCATACAGTATTGGGCACTTAAGATGTTACACAGCCATTGCCACAGCCAAAACAGTATGATAGAAAGCAGATCGGTTGCAGGCTTTGTTACCGTTTAGGGGACCCAGATTGGAGTTCTTCATAGATGGAATTATAGTGCCCAGAAATGTCAAAATCTCACCATTGAAAAAAAGACTTGTGAGGTGTGAAAACATCTGCACAGTGTATTCGATGATACAGAACTGCAATGTTTCTCCCTCCTAGGTAACACAATCCTACAATGAATATCACATTTCCAAGCATGGGCTGCTATTTGCTACTCCCCAAACGCAATAAGAACATACAGTATAACTCAGGGGTGGGCAACTCCTGTCCTCAAGGGCCACCAACAGTCAGTTTTAAGGATATCCCTGCTTCAGCACAGGTGGCTCATCTGTGCTCAGTCAAAGACTGAGCCAAGTGATTGAGCCACCTGTCCTAAAGCAGGGATATCCTTCAGAGTCAACCAAGCAGCTTAAAAAAATAAAAAATATTTTATTTTTATTATATACACCATTTTATTACCTTTATTGAAACTGACTTCCTAAGCTGCTGATCGATTGTTCTCTGGATCGATCGCAAAATCCTGTTCCCAGGGTTCACTAATGGCTGCCTTTCATTTCAAATCAATACTTCTTCAGTGTAACTTGCAGCTACCAATGTATTATTATACTACTACAGTAACATTATCTATTGTTACAGTTTGCAGCTCAAACTGCTGGGAATTTTGGCAACAAATTATCAACAAAAGGAAAGTGTTGCAAGATCTTGCCACTGCTGGGGAAGGTGGGCTAAAGCCTGCTATAGAAATCAAAGTCATAATTTAACAGCAAAATTCCTGAGCTCTTCGCCCCCCATAACCTCCGTCTATGTTCGCAGCAAAGGGTGCGTTCTGTGTACACACTCTGCTAGGTATTTGAACTAGCACACCGCTGTATAATTCATCATGTATCCCTGTCACGGTAGTGGGTCCCCTCCACAGTGCCCAGACATTAATCATTGCTGGCATTTGCGCACAGTCATTGATAACTGGGTCGAACAAACCGGCTGCAAATGCCATCAACCCCTTCGCTGCAGGATGGGTTAACGACACAATGGGCTGACCGTTGGGGACTGTGTATTTTGCGGATCACAAGCCACACTGGTTCTGGGGGTCACAAAAAATGAACGTTTCTCGGCATATGTTCCCAAATATAAGCGTATTTTTCTAAAACAGAAAAACTTTCACAGGGACAGGATAGAAAAAGTAACGGCTGTATCCCATTTTCTTTCTCGCCTTGAACTGATTATAATACAATATCACCTTCAAAAGTTCAGCATAGTAAAGCTAAGTCCTGTAAGATTTCCGAGCTAGGAGATCTGGAATCAGAGTAAACCCTGTCTATTCCTTGATGTGGAATACATCCCCCTGAAGGCAAGTGTTCATATTCACTGCCACTCTTTTGTACAATGTATCCTTGATCAGACAGTGTCTCTGTTGGTTTTTAGTGATAGCACAGTGGACCCTTTCCAAGTTGATAACGAAGTACATCAATCATTATCATGGAGTTCAAATAGAAACATGACAAACTAACTACTTCACTGTCAGGGGGTTCTAGGGGAAGGGGGAGGAGAGGGGGGATCCACATGTTAGGGGTTAGTAGAAATGAGATCTCAAGAAATAATGTACAGTAGCTTTTTCTACTGGTGTTATATATGATGCCAGCCCGGCATTACAACACACTACATAGATATGGGCTCAGATGCACCAAGGGTGCTAAGATTACACCTTTACTCTCAATTAGTTTAGGGAGTAAGAACGTGCTATACTTATTACGCTATACACCCTTTTTGTGTATGTGGGCCTTGGCAACTGGCAATGCAAAAAGGGCAGCAGGCATTAAATTGTAATGCCCCCATGCAATAAGGGCCTGAAATGCATGACTGGCCCGTGTTAAAGGGAGGATGGTTGTCCAGTAATTGGTCGCTAAACGTTGTGGTTGGTTGTAGTTTGGTCTCTCTTGTTCAGTGTGACAGAAGAGAACTGCCAAGTCTGTGTCCCACCACCGCTATTTGAGCAAGAGTTATTATACATCTGTGGCTCTCAGTTGCCATATTGACCCCACTCATGATTCTGCCTGCATACTGGGTTACTGGTAATAATTGCAAGCTGCTGGGGCATTATGTTAAATATCAGTAGCCCTCAATAGTGCTATCTTTTGCACAGCAGTGCCATGCCAATGCCAGCTCCATCTTGGGTAACGCAAGCAGTGTCGTGTTTTGTATTTAAAGCCCAGTGATGCATTGGTCTCACACGACATGACTCGTATATCGACCTTGCTGTGGCAATATAGCCAAAACTGCCAAGGTAAGAAGAAAAGATGTTGTGAGAATGTGATACCCAAGTAACATAACACTAAAGCATCTCTATCTACAGTCCTTTTGCTTCCCCCACATCTGCGTCCAGCTACACGATATAGTCACACAGTAACCAATCCAAATGCCACAGAGCATTAAGAAAAAGATAACATTGACGGAGTGTTTGCAGGCTTTGTAATTTCATTAACAGCTAATGAAAATACCTCTGTGAGCACATTACAGTCTCAGACAGGTCTGGCCACGCTTTTCACCATTATTTCTTAGCATACAGCGCTTCCACTGCAGCCAGGGATTCTGGAATGACATGCAATGAGCACACAGTGTTACCTTTTTCTTCATCATTACATGGACCCCTATAACTATGCCTGCCGCATTACACCGGGCACTTTCACACATCCTTACTTCCCTGATCCTGTGGTCACGAGAAGTCGCATTCAACTTCCGGCTGACAGGAGGAGGGAAGCGGAACAGTGGCAGCACCGCAGGCTCAAGGAGTTTGGTGTGCGCAACACGAGAGAGGGAGTAGGAGAGTGTAGGGGAGAAGAGAGAGAGGGGGGAGAGTGTTGGGGCACAGAGAAGGGGAGATTGTTAAGGGGGCAGAAGAGAGCGGAGAAGTGGTGAGGAGTAAGGCCTCGGCATGGTCAGCACTTATGTGGGGGGAGAGTGTAATGGGGTAGTAGAGAGGGCTGGTAGAGGTGTAGGAGTAAGAGAGAGGGTGGAAAAGACGAGGGGGAGCGTGTAAGCGGGTGATCGTGTAATGGAGACGAAGTAGGTTGGGAAGAGTGTGAGAAGAGAAAGCTGAGAGGAAGTGTAAGGGGAAAAGGTGTAGAGAGCGAGAGAAAGAGAGCATAAGGGGAGAGAGCCTAAGAGAGGAGGGAGCGAGCTGAGGGAGTTAAGGGGGGAATGAGAGAGGGGCGCTAGTGTTAAATGGGGAAGAAGAGCGCGAAAGGGGCATGTGAAGAATAAAGAAAAGAGAGAGATGGGGGCACGTGAAATGGAGGAGAGGGAGAGACGGGGAAAGAGGGATTGGGATTTCCAGAATTTCACAATCTATTCTGGTTCATTAACCAAAAAAGGTTTGAAACCCACTGACATACAGTATAGATTGCCTACCCATAAACCTCCTCACACACAGCTGTTTAGAGACTCTTGGCTCTCATCAGTGGCTCTCGTTTACACCTGCGGGTAAAATGTGGAAGCTTAAAGCGCGTCAGTCATTTAGCTCCTAGTTCCCACCCGTCTGGAATATTCCAGCCCAGTTCTTCGCTGTATTATCATTTGCTGATCTGTTGGCAACATTGTAAATAGAGGAATGAACGAAACCCAGTTGGACCGATCACACTGGTATTGCTCGTTTGTTCACATTATCACCCCGGTGCAAGATTTGTACGACTAATACTTTTATTATTAATAATCAAAAACACTTGTTTCATTTATGAGTGAACATGTTGCTCAGGTTTTTAGCCCCAAGAAAAGACCTGTTTGACAAATGAGCATGTAATCAGACAGAGCGGGTTTCCCTATTGTCTGCTTCAGCTAGATTAATATACGTTTTCATCTAGATTCATATAACAAGACTTTTAGCCCAATGTGCACAGCAACACGTTTCACGTGTCTCTTACTGTGGTTTACCATGCAGAAGTAAGCATAGGCCAGCTGCTGGAAGGTGTGTAACCCCATGGGTTCTGTCACTCTGCGGCAGCAAAACGAACTTAGGAATTTGCTCTCTGCTGTAAAGCGGTGTTTCATGTTCAATGGAAATGCTACTTGTAAAATGATACTTTACACTTACACCTTCCCAAAGATCATTCCCTACATCAAAATATAATTTTGCAATCTCGCAGGACACCAACCCAAAGGTACTGTGAGCGTTGGTGTGTGCGTGTCCCCACACACACACCCCTCACCGCACAAAAAACTCAACGGCTACACTATCGAGACCTTCCACGATAAAGATTGTCATAAAAGGCAGTCTCATGGGCAGGTGTGTTCATACACTTAGGCCCAGAGCTAGTATACACAGCGCACCGAGCGAGCGCTATGGTGTCCAGTGCGCCTGGATGTTACGAGAAGCGATCCGTGGCCTGTAGTATATTGCGTTACGGGGAGGCGCGAGGAAGGCGAGACTGCGCCATGGAAGATCGATGTGAGTCGTCTCAGCCCCATTGGCTGACCCGCACACGGACAGGCCATCGCATGGCACAATCAAAAGCATTTTGTCTCGTGTACAATCGCCCGCCCCCGCCGCTCGCGACCCGTGTGCTCTATGGTCCCCCCTCATTGAGGTCCAAGGCCTTTTGTTTCCAAGTTCGCAGACGTCGGCTCGCGCCGTCACACGGACATGGCGCACAGCGTTTCGAGCTGAGACAGAGACAGTCTTTGTACAATAGAGGATCTCATGGGTTGTCCATGATGCGAGTTTGATTCATCCTATTAAGTTTTACGATCAGGACCCTAATGCATCACTGCTCACGTTTGCCACGGGCACTGGGGTGTAATTATTTTGGGGGGGGTGGGGGGAGTGAGTCTGATGTTTTAGCAAAGCTCATATGGAGATCAAGTACTGTCCTTAGTCCATAGGTATCCCTTCTGAAATGCTATCAGTAAGAACTTGTGCTAAGAATTTTGCCTCACAAAACGTGGCGTTTAAATAATTCAGTGAATGAAAAGAGATATTGAAGATGTATATCTCCTCTACT
>WSYH01011156.1:0-21460 GCA_036426205.1 Ascaphus truei
GATAGGCTATACCATAATACTGAGTTAAGTTATGGTGAGTAAAAAAAAGTGACAAAAACCCTCCACAGGAAAGCAAATATGCAAATACAACTGTATGCTCATCTGCATGTCTTAGGCAGGTCTGCAACCCCGCCTTTCCCCATTATCACCCGGCATACAGCACTTCCACTGCAGCAAGGGATTCTGGGAAATGACACGCAAATGAGCACACAGTGTCACTTTTTGCCTCAAAAACCATTTTTAACAGAAGCCGCTATAAGGATTTAAAGGAAATGAAGCCAGCCAATCAAAAAAAAATCCTTCGTAAAATCCGGGGCTACCAAGACTGGGTGACTACAGAGCGCTGTACGTAGGTCTAAAAATGCGGTCTCCTCACCACTGCTCCATTTGACAACATCAGGTGCCCTTGCCTTTACTAAATCTGAAAGCTCTGCAGCCCGGGTTTCAAAATGGGGTATAAATCGCCTGTAGTAACCTACAATGCCTAGAAATGTCCTAATCTGTTTTTTTTAAGAGGAGAGGGCCAATTCTCAATGGGTTCAACTTTATTGAGCTGAGGTTATACTGTCCCCCTTCCCACAACATAGAGTAGCCAAGATATTTTGCTTCTGCTAGGCCGACTGAACATTTAGCTTTGTTGGCTGTAAGACCCGATTCCCGAAAGGTTCTCAACACTGCCTTAACCTTTTGTAGATGTGAGTCCCAATCTGGACTATGAATTACCACATCGTCTAAGTACGCTGAGGCGTAGTTCAAGTGTGGGTGTAACAATTTATTCATCAACCTTTGGAAGGTTGCAGGTGCCCCATGAAGGCTAAAGGGTAAGACAGTATACTGAAAGAGGCCATCAGGTGTGGAGAAGGCTGTTTTCTCTTTTGCAGAACTTGTTAAGGGGACTTGCCAATAATCCTTTGTAAGATCTAAAGTGGTTAGAAAACGGGCCCTCGCCAACCTCTCAATTAACTCGTCTACCCACGGCATAGGATAGGAATCAAACTTTGAGATTTCATTGACTTTTCTAAAGTCATTACAGAACCGTATTGACCCATCCGGCTTAGGTACCAAGACAATAGGGCTGGACCATTGACTATGGGACTCATCAATTACCCCTAATTTTAGAATCTTCTTTACCTCTGACTGATTAGACCCTCTTCTGGCTTCGGGAATCCTATAAGGTCTTATCTTAACGGCTATTCCCGGCTTGGTGACGATATCATGGGAAATCACCCTAGTTTTCCCTGGTACGCTGGAAAATACATCCCTGTTCATTTTTACCATGTCTACAGCTTCTCTGTATTTTTCAGGAGTGAGTTCTGCCGATATTCGAATGAGTGGATCCTCCCCTTTCCCGGATTTGTTAGCTACTACCGCCAGACATACCTCTCTATCCTTCCAGGATTTTAATAGATTTATGTGATAGATTTGCTCTACCTTCCTCCGATGTGGCTTTCGAATTTTTTAATTCAAAGGGCTGACCTGTTCTAGAACTTCATATGGCCCTTGCCAATGTGATAACAGCTTGCTTTCGGCCGTGGGAACAAGCACCTTTACTCGGTCCCCTGGTCGGAAGCTGCGAACCGTAGCCTGTCTGTTGTAAAGGTTCTTTTGGGCCCTCTGTGCCTCTTCTAAATGTTGTCTGACTATGGGAGTAATATGAGCAGTGCGTTCTCTTAAATCTTCCACAAATTGGACGACATTTTCCCCTGGAACAGCTTGTTGCTCCCACTCTTCTTTGAGGCTATAGAGAATCCCTCTTGGGCGTCTTCCATACAGGAGTTCAAATGGGGAAACCCCTGTAAAGGCCTGTGGTACTTCTCGGATAGCAAACAAGAGATAAGGCAACAAGGTGTCCCAGTTCTTCCCATCACTAGCAACCACCTTTCTCAACATCATCTTCAGAGTTTTATTAAATCGTTCTACCAGTCCGTCCGTTTTTGGATGGTAAACAGAGGTTCTTAGGGACTGTATTTTTAGCTCTACACATAACTCTTGCATAAGTTTAGATGTAAACGGGGTACCCTGATCTGTCAAAATTTCCTTCGGTATCCCGAGTCGGGAGAATACCTGTAACAATTCCTTAGCTATGGCTTTGGAGGAAGTATTACGTAAAGGCAGCGTCTCTGGATAGCAAGATGCATAGTCTAGGATCACAAGGATGTATTTATGACCCTTGGCAGATTTCTCCAAGGGACCTACTATATCATAGCGATCCTCTCAAATGGGACCTCAATAGTAGGCATAGGGATCAGTGGGGCCCTCAAACCTGGTCGGGGGGCTGTCAACTGACACTCGGGACAAGAAGTACAGAATCTTTTTTACTGCATTATATATCCCTGGCCAGTAAAATCTTTTTAGGATTCTTTGCTGTGTCTTCTCTACTCCATGATGACCCCCCAATAAGTGAGAGTGTGCTAGCTCTAGGACCTTCCTTAATAATGACCTGGGTACTAGCAATTTTTCAGCCCTCCTCTTGGCTCACATGGTATAACAAATCATTTTTAATACAAAAATAGGGATAGGATTCCTTGGTTGTTCCTTCTACCGGGACCCCATTAACATCTACTGCCAGGCTAAACCCATTTTTCAACAGGGTATCATTAGCCTGTTCCCTACCAAAATTAGTCAGGGAGAGTTCTAGACTTCCAAAACCTTCCTCATCTTGAGTTTGGCCAGTTACATCCATGGGTAACTCGGACTCCGAGGGTCAACAGGCCCTGTCTCGGACAACTCCTCTCCCTCTGGTCTCCCTCCGGTAGGAGTAGTAACCAGTGCTAACTGGGGTGGGGCAAACTCTTTCTTTTTCCTTCCTACGTTCTTGTTTCGACTTAGGGGTTTTAGACACCTCGGAGACTAATTCAGGGTCTGTAAACGGAAAAAGCTCATCCGGAGTAGGATTGTTTAAGGTGAGTTGTACTCTGATCTGGGTGTCAAAACCAGTGAAATTACAGCCTAACACTAGGGAATGGGGTAACTTTGGTACAATTGCTGCCGTAGTTTGGATGACTTGCCCCTCGACTTTCACTTTTATCAGAGTCGTGGTGTACGGAAGCGTACACCCATGCACACATAATACCCGCAACTTCTCACCCTGGTGTAACCGGAGTGGCTTAACTAACTTCCCAGATACCAAGTTAATATCACTCCCTGAGTCTACCAGGGCGGAGATTGGTTAACCATTTAAAATCACCGTGGTGAGGAAGTTGTGGGTACGTTTTCCCCCGCGGGTCATACCTACCACTCCACAAAATTCTGACTTCACAGAGCCATACGCACACTCCATTGGTTCAGACAATTGTGGGCAGTGAGCCTTAATATGCCCCACCTCCCCACACTCAAAACAAACAATTGGCCAAGTTCATTCTTTAAACCCTTCCAGAAATTTTGAGTTTCTGTCCCTATCCAGGTTTTCTTCCACTCGCTCAAATCGTGCGACCGGTCGCGGGTCCTGGCGCCAGCGCTGGCCTCTACCGTTTCGCTTTTCAGACAGTCATAGTCTGCTACGACTTCTTCATCGAGGTCACAATATGCTTTTTGGGCTTCCCCCAGTAAAAAGGGTGCAATAATCCCTGCCCATTTGGAGCAGGCCCAACTTTCCCAGGAAGCGATTCGCTCAAAGGACCGACGTCATCTTGTGGCGTAATTTTCTGCAGGTACAGGTTCGCCTGGACAAGCCGCTCCGGGCCGTACTGGTCGAGTCCATATTAACCTGGGCCAGGCGTTCAGTCAGCTCCCTCTGTGTTTCTGCGATAACTTCAAGCTGGGCTGCAAGTATCCGGTTGGTCTCGCTTTGCGCAGCCGTGCTTTCCAGTCCCTGTTTGTTAGCTTAGCGGTGCTGTGTACTAAGGCCTTCACAACGTCCTCCATACTGACAGTTATCGCGTGGACAGGTTCCACCAGACACAATCTGTACCTCCGCCCCTTTTACAGGGTGTTCGATATCCAACTTCTGTCACCATGTGTGGCAGGATGACCGTGGTTAGTGAGGACACAACACGACTCTTCTGGTGAAATATTATGCTGGTGGATTTATTTGTCCAAAAGTGTAACCAAAACAATGGATATTCTGTCCTTTTAAGTGCAATAAATGTAAACAAAACCTATCCCCGGTAGGGGAACTGACTAAACAAAAGTGCAGGCTATCTACCTGGCTGCTAGCTAACCTAGTCCAGTCCAACAATGTTCAACAACACCAGTTGGCTCCTTACCTGGGAGCTTTATTCCCCCTTGGGACAGGATCAATCTGAGCAGCCTGTGTCTGTCTGTCAACACTCCTCTGTCTTCTCTCTGTACCTGAAAGAGACTGCTGCTCCAGAGGCATTTCCTCTTCCTGTTTTAAAGCAGGTGAGCTAGCTAAATTTGAATCACCTGTGGACTGCTTAATAAGCTGGGTTAACCCCTCGTCTACTGGAAAGCAGGCATACTACTATCTCCTACTAATGTATACAAAGTCAATGACCCTGTCACAATCTCTATGGAGCTATATACATACATGTTTATGAAAAGGTTGTTTTGCAAATGTTAATTCCATTTTTTCATGTCTTGTACAAGTATTTTCCCTGTTTGGTTAAAATTGTGTGTGTGAAATGTTATTTTGAATTATTCATGTCATTTCAGATGAAGATTATTGAATGGATGTATGTTGGGACCCTGTCTTAATTTTTTATTGTGGTTTCTTTGGTGAAGTTAGATTGTGTATGATCTTGTTAGTTGAAATAGAATTTTTTTTGGAATGGTTTTGTTTTTGCATAACAATATTGAATAGGGTTTTTGGTTTAGAGTTGCTTGTAATGTATTTTGGATGGCATAAATTGTGTGTTGGTAATTTATTATTGTCTACTTGCTTTGTTTATATTGAATGTTTACTTTCAATCATGTATTTGTTTTGGACCATTGATTGCTATTGTGTACATGATGAAAATATTATTTGCATCGTGTACAATTGTTCAATTGTATGTTTTATTGCAATTTGCTATTTACTGATTTGGATACGTGCTTGCTGTATTCTCTTATGAGATTTGTTTTAATTTTCATTTGGCTTTGTTTTTAATTTGGCAGTGATGTTGTCAATTTGAGTTCAGATGTTTTAAATTTGTACATGGATATCCTTTACCATTTCTTTGTATATTGCTTAATCATACATATATTTTAAATATATTTATATATATATATATATATTTAAAAAAATTATTATATATATATATATGTGAATGATGAAGCCACTCTACAAATGAATGGGTGCAGGGTGGCTTAGCCCATTAATAACTTTAGCGCTTATTGTAACCGTTATTGTTATTAAGGGGTTAAGTAACTCCACAATATATTTGCTATATGGTGTGGGTGGGTTATGTATAGTTTATTAATAATTGTTATGTTTATTGCGGGTGTGTGTATTGTTTTGAATGTGGGTATTGGTGGTAGGGGGTATTGTCCCCAAGGGAGGGAGGGTAGGCCTCCCGGTGTGTAGGGGTGATGGCGGTTATGCCTCACAGGGGTGGGTAGTGGGGCGTGGGGGGTTTATTTATGTAAAAGTATTTCTGTGTTTTTTAATTATTTTTTTGGGGCACAGACTTGATACTGCAGGCAAGCGGGGACCCCTGTGGGAACAACAGAGGCCCACCGCCGGCCAATAGTACCATTCCTGTGCCTAAAAAAAATAACTATTGGTTATGTATATAAGGGGGGTATAGGGGTTGTTGGGGGCACAGAGGTTGATTGTGTTGTGTATTGCAATGTTTATTGGGGGGCAATTGTCCCCAATAAACATGCTACTGTGACTTAACCCCTTCATTGCCTTAACGGATAGCCGCTAAGGTAATGAAGCAGCATATCTGTATTTGTATTAATATTGTACATGTGCAGAGGGTCTCCAGACATGAACCCCCTGCTTCCCAAGATACAGGCCCCATTATGGGGTGCCGGTATCTCCTATGAATGGAAATGTCCCGCGTCACGTGATCGGGCTATCTCCTTGCATAGGAGATATCGGCACCTCATAACGGGGCCTGTATCTCGTGAAGCAGGGGGTCCCCGGACATAAAATCAATGCGGTTCATCTCCGGAGACCCCCTGCACATCTACAATATGAATACAATTGTTATGTACACATTTTTTATTTGCCGGCGACATTTGTGCAGAGAGAGGCAGATCTGCTCTCTGCTGACAGATCTCGCCAGCGGGGCCCTTCTCGCCAGGGCTCGCCATCTCTCTGCCAAATTCCTCTGACAGATATGCGCACCTTCCTGCATACTGCGAGTGGAATCCGCCAAAAACATGGCGAGTTCTACGTCTGGCGAATGGCAATTTTCGCAGTTATGAATATACTGTAGTGTAATTACGCAGATCTGTATTTCATTGTGCATTAATTGGTGCTACCATAAATATCAGCATGTAAGGGGAGCTATGCTCCTGCTGAAGCTTACTGAAAGCAAAACACATAGTATTAACCTCCTGAGAGACTCGACACTCGTAGACACATTATCCAGCCAAAAGCAGAAGTGACACCGGAGGTACCAGAAGTGTTGTAGCAGAGCCCTGAGAGATGCTGGTGTTGCTGAGACACCGCTCCGGATAGACAGTAATATCAGGAAGGATGTCTGGATGTAGAGGGAGTGGCTCAGTGAGTAAAAGACACTGACTGGCACTGAGAGTTTGAAGCAAGGAAACCTGGTTCGATTCCCGGTGTCAGCTCCTTGTGACCTTGGGCAAGTCACTTTATCTCCCTGTGCCTCAGGCAGTGTTTTCAAAGTTTCTCTCGCAAACTCATCGCAACAGATGATGCGTCTGCCATCTAGCTTTGATGTTTGGCTGCTGTTTGCAGAGTCAGATTTTGGCGCGAAACCGGAGCCCTTTAAATAGTGCTCTATGACTCACCAGATTTACACTCCCGGAAGAAGCCTCACGGCGAAATGCACATTGTACTTCATTTTGGACTACCTTCCTACCTTCCACCTTATCCATTACATGCCTGCGGAGTACATTTGGCATCAGGTGCCCTCGGTACATTTCAGCATCATCAGGGTCTCTTTCATCCTATTGAATGGTCTTGGTCATAATATTTATTGTTATTTACCTAGGCCACTGCTGTTTGTCTTGCATTTTTTCTCCATGTCATAATTTTTAATTTTTTTTGCTGTTTATCTTATGTGCTATACTGTGTAGCATTTAGTTATTTTTTAGTTGCTTTGCATGTAGGTTTTTGGCATACAGTGATACAATACTAATTTTTTGATTTATTATTTTATTTTTTCATTTAGTACTGTGTTATTTGTTTTTTCCAATTATTTTTTGAGTCCCTTATCCATCCCATGATCGGCCGATCTCTATTACATCTCTAGGGGAATTTCATTTCCCCTAGTTTTGTTTTGTCTCACTGGGACCCTTATTATATGGTCTTTCCAATTTGGGGTTTATTTGTTAAGATATTATCAGGTTTATTATTTACAGCAGTTACTGATTATGTGGTATGTGTTTAGGTATGTTTTAGTTATTTTATCTTGGCATTACTAATAAAATCCATTTTCTATTTTCACTACATATCTTTTGAATGCTCCTTTTAGACCCTCCTCTCTTTCTGTGTTTTCACACTTCAATATGTCTTTATGTTTTTTCTTTGGTTGAATTTCTCCCATGCTCCCCCTGGATTTTGAAGAAAACTTGCATAATTTGGTGTCCACCAAAGACAGTCCCTACTAGAGGATCAGAGCAGGGAGTTACAACTCTACATTTTAATTATTAATCATTGCAATACTTATGTTCACTTATTCACTGTGTATTATATAAAGTTACAAATATATTTTGTCACTTGAATCACAACACCCAGCACGTTGGTTATGTAGGGTGCGCCTGGATACTTTTCACCTTATTATTTGCCAGGGAGAAAACGCCATGTCCCATGCCATGTACAGTACAGTACAAAAGTTAAGAGACAAATTAGGTTAATGTATGTGATGGGAGGGGGTAACCATGCTATAATAAATGTCAAGCCAATTTTGGTTAACCCAGCTCTATGTCTAAGGGTCCCAGAGAGTTAGATCTTGGACCCATTAACATTGTATGATCACATTGTGCTTTGTGTAATAAACCCTTTTTTGTGTTTTTTCATTTCAGGGCACACAGTCAAGCAGGGATTGCAAGTGTATGAGTTTCAAGGGGGATTTTGCAGAGGAACCATTGACAGAATGTGCCATGGAGGTTGGGGTCTGGAGTTTCTGGGGGGTCCCCAATAAATGTACCTGGGAATCATGCCTGATTCTCGGATACATGTGGGCACATTGTCAAAGCAATACTTCCCCTTCAAAATGTATGCGCGACTCACCACTAGGTTACCCTGCTTCAGCTCAGCCCAGAAAGAAGAATGAGGCCCATGAATAAATATGTATTCCTGTAGCTGAGTGAATCCCTAGGTTAAGGGGGGTACCCCAGCTAGTGCCAAGGTGACCCACAACCAGTATTTGGTTTGTGGGTGCCCAACCATATATAAGGTTGGGGGGACTCTGAGAGTTCAAACTGAGTCACATGGAAAGTGTATCGGGAAATAAGGCAGGCAGAAATAAAGAGACAACATTTTTCCTTGTCTGTTCCCTGTACCACAAGAGTGTATTAAAAATATACTTTAATGTATTGTAATGTGTTTAAAAATTCAGAACCAATGTCCAAACAGGCAGTCTGTGCAAACCCATAGACACGATATGTCTGCTGGACATCGGAGTTCAAAGCAGCCAGTGGATGCCCAGAGGTGTGAACAGCATTTGGTCAGTGGGTGGAGTGGATTGGGTGGAGTACTATGTCTGGAGATCAATGGCAGTCCTCCGGGATGCTACTTGTTCTGCCAGATCTAGTGGAGCCTACCCAGTGGGCTGCATTGTGATGGCTGAGGGGAGATGTGGCAGGCTTGCGCATGTCCTTTAGCTGTTTCGAATTTCCCACTGACCCGGCTTTTCTAGCCGGCTTGGCTCTGATTGGTTTCTTGGGAACGTTCCCATGCGCTGATTAGCTGTCCGCTCTGCTTCTATTTTATGAATGAAGCAGAGAATACTATAAGAAGTTCTGAGCCAATCATATCAGGTGTTCCCAATGAGTCAAAGCTGAAACAGCATGGGCAGGCTTTTCAAAGATGCTCTGTTTGTAATAGCAAAGCAACGACTTTAATTTCAAGCCTGAAAAACTTTTCCAACAGTGACTTATTCGAGCATTTTGCGCCCAAATTCTCAGAATCGAACGTAGCGGTCGCGGCTGGGATTTGATGCCGATTTGAGTTCCTTGAAGATTTTGGCTGACTTGCAGTCAAGAGGGACCAAGTTCTCAGAAGAGAACGTAGCAGTGGCGTATGGAATTTTATGTCGATTTGGGAGCCAGGAGATTCTGGGCTAAGTCCCCGTCAGAGTAAAACTCTCCCATAGAGTTCCCTGAGTCTAGGAAAGTCTAGTTTTCAACCCCAGCCAGAAATTAAGTGTGTCTTTTCGTCTGTATTTCATGCTTCCTTGTGTGCAAGCGAATTTATGTTGAATAAATTACAATTATTTCATTACCTTGTTTTGCTCAATGAATGATCCCTGTAACAATATGTAAATAACCTTGTCTCCCATGACAATGTATAGTGGTTTTTAATAATGTGTGACACTGCAACAGAAGAGATATAATGTACAAGGAGATTAGACAAAGAGGCATGTGTACTGTCATGGGAGACCAGTAATTTTAACATCAAAAACCTCCCGGGATAACTATCACCAAGCACAGGACAAAGTAATTGAATAAACAGAGTTTATTCTGGAAATGCCACAAAATACACACAACACACAGTTATAACATACACTCACAAAACTGGGGGCCTGAGTGAAGACTCCAGCCTCACTAGGTACAGGCTGTCTGCTTCAGTAGGCTTACCCTGTCCGCTTCACTTCCTGGTATCAAAGTGCTATTTGCACAATAGAAACTTTGAATCTACTGCCAGTTGTAGCTCCGTCAAGTCATAGATTCTCTATCAAAATCTCACTGAACTCAAAGACTGCTTCACTCAATCACACGGAACTCCATGTAAACTCTGCAACTCTGCAACTCTATAAGTCAGACAGAACACTCAGCTAGATCTGCACTGTAGAAGTTGTCCTCAGCCTGGCCGGGCTTCTCCAGCACCTCAATGCCAAGTGTTTTGCTATTCTGAGCAAAGCACTACTGAAAAACTCGCCACAGCTTCACCCAACCAAGTCCCATGTTGCTCTGAACTCCGATATGCTTGTGCAGTGGTCGCTGGCTCCTTACATAGCTCCTGTGAGTTATCTTTAAAATTCAGCAGGAGTTGCAGCCAATCACAGTGCGAACCGGTAGCTACAGATGTAGCGGCCATTATTTTAACAAATCTCGAAATGGACTTTCGAGATATGCCCAAGATCCTTGCGAGTTTCACCGCAACAGACTAATGGCCCGCCGGAGTAACACAGCAGGTTCCCGGTTTGATTTCAGGTCCGGAGACCCCCTACTTCCCATGATACAGGCCCCGTTATGGGGTGCCGGTATCCCCATGTTAAAATCATGTGGGTCACGTGACCTTGGGATATAAACAAAGCAGTCCTACGGTTAACCATGAAAACTCACGTATATAAGAGTTTAAATATCCAATCTCACTGTTATGCTGTGCTCACCACAAACTAGACGAGACCCCTGTGCTGAGATGGGAATAGGCAACCACCAGCCACAGACATGGAACCTCGTCCAGAATGTAGAATGGTCTTGCTGGCCGAGTCTAGGGCAGGAGAGATCAGAATAAATGCATACTTGCCGGGTCCGGTGCAGGAGAGGTCCGGAGCGTAGCAGGTACTATTGCCAAAGTAAGGACTGGAGAAGGGCGGATCATCGGAGTTCAGAGCCTTGGTCAGGGTAGGAGAGATGCGGATTGTCAAAGTTCAAGCCAAGGTCAGGGTTCCAGAGAGCGAGGGGTCCAAAGGCAGGCTTGATCGGGACACTGGAAAGCAGAACTAGAACAAGGTAATGAGGAAGGTTAAGCAGAGGCAAACACAGAGTATCTGCTGCCGGAACCCCCGAAGAAGAGCGAGTGATGGGTAGATGTGCCGGATGGAACCTGTAGTTCGCGAAGAAAGGAGAGAGTTGCGTAGACTAATTACGCAGGGAACGATGGGCGAATTCTGCCCAGGGAAGAACGTCCGCCCAATCATCTTGCGTCTCCGAGACAAAGCAACGCAGATACTGCTCTAGGGACTGGTTGGTCCTCTCCGTTTGCCCATTCGTCTGAGGGTGGTACCCAGATGAGAAGTGCAGGGATATGCCAAGTTTTTTAAAATCTGGAGACAAACTGAGAACCCCTGTCGGAGACGAAGATCAAGGGAATTCCGTGAAGGTGGAAGATCTCCCTGGTGACGATGTCCACCAAAATAGGAGAGTTGGGGAGACCCCTGAGTTGGACGAAGTGTGCTTGTTCCGAGAAATGGTAAATAATAACCAATATAGTGTTCATGCCTTTGGAGACAGTGAGCTCTACAGTAAAGTCCATTGATAAATGGTTCCAGGGGCAGGTCAGGAATGGGTAATGGATGCAAAAGTGCTTGAGGTCGACTGCGGGGGACCTTGCTCCGGGCGCAAGTGGTGAAAGCTTTGACGAACTTGCCGATATCCCATCGCATGTTGGGCCACCAAAAAGTCCATTCAATGAGGTCTGTAGTTCTTTTGGTGCCATGATGACCCGCAGTTTTAGATGAGTGGCCCCATTCCAGAATCTTTGTACGGTAAATGGGTGAAGCGAAAAGACAACCATCCGGGACCTCCAGACCCTCTGGAACATTGGACGGGTCCAAGAGAATTTTGTTCAGTACGTCGAAAGTATTGGCAGAAATTATGTACTTGGACGGGAGTATGGTTTCTGCTCTGGCCTCGGTTTTGTCCTCACTTAGAAATTGACGAGAAAGGGCATCTGCTTTTAAGTTCTTGGACCCAGGAATGAAAGAAATAATGTAATTAAAATGGGAAAAGTAAAGAGACCAACGGGCCTGACGAGCTTCCAGGCGGCGAACGCTCTCCAAATACATGAGGTTTTTGTGGTCCGTTAGAATAGTGATTGGACTCGCCGTACCCTCCAACAGATGACTCCATTCCTCCAAAGTGAGTTTGATGGCTATTAACTCCCTGTTGCCCACGTTGTAATTCTGTTGTGCTGGAGAATTTTTTTTTGAGAAAAATGCACAGGGGTGCAAATTGGCTGAAGGTGATTTTCTTTGTGAAAGGATAGAGCCGGCTTCAACGTCTGATGCGCCCACCTCCAGCGTAAATGGAAGTTTAGGATTGGGATGGATCAGGACCGGTGCTGAAACAAAGGATTTCTTCAGAAAGTCAAAGGCTTGAATGACTGCAGGGGGCCAAGATGTGACATCGGCTCCTTTCTTAGTGAGAGTAGAAATTGGGGCGACAATGAACGAGAAGTTGCGAATAAATCTTCTGTAGTATTTACCAAAACCAAGAAAACTTTGAATGCCCTTGAGGGAGGTGGGGAGCGGCCAGTCCAAGACGGACTTCTGTTTGGAGGGGTCCATGGCAAACCCGGAATCCGAGATGATGTAACCCAGGAATGTGGTAGAGGATTGATGAAAGTGACATTTTTCCAACTTAGCATAGAGGTGGTTCTGACGGAGGCGTAGTAGTACCTGTTTGACTTGTTCAATGTGTTCGGGAAGACTTTTTGAGAAGATCAAAATATCGTCAAGATAAACGATGAGAAAGACATTGAGAAGATCGCTGAATATTTCATTTACGAAATCCTGGAAGACCGCAGGGGCGTTACATAATCCGTACGGCATAACTAGGTGCTCATAGTGCCCCTCTCGGGTATTAAAGGCTGTCTTTCATTCGTCGCATTGTCGAATTCTTACCAGGTTATATGCGCCGCGTAGATCCAATTTGGAAAAGATGGATGGTCCTTGAAGACGATCGAACAATTCGGAAATTAAAGGCAAGGGATATCGTTTTTTGATAGTAATTTTGTTTAACCCACGGTAATCAATGCATGGACAAAGGGTACCATCCTTCTTCTTGACAAAGAAGAACCCTGCCTCAGCGGGGGAAGAAGATTTTCTGATAAACACTTTCTTGAGATTCTTTCGAATGTAATCTGACATAGCTTTAGTCTCCAAAAGGGAGAGGGGGTAAGATCGCCCTTTAGGAAGAAGGGACCCAGGCAAGAGGTCTATAGGACTGTCAAAGGGTCGGTGAGGGGGAAGAACCTGGGACTTGATTTTATCAAAGACGTCTCTGAAGGTGCTCTGTACCTCCTCGGAGTTCCTCACACTGCAAATTGTCTGCGATGGTATTCCACAGGTCGTGGAGCACTGCCGATTCCAGGAGATGGGTTCTGGTTTGACCCAATCGATATGTGGATTATGGTGTTGAATCCATGGAAGACCGAAAATGATCTCAGCTGATGGAGAGTGGATAACATTCTTCTCTCTGTGGGTCTGCTCAACCAGGAGGGACAGCTCGATGGTTTGTAGAACGATGAATGCCGGCTGCAGGGGACATCCATCAATGGCCTCAAGTCCCACCGTGATCCTCTTCCTCTCCAGCGGAATGTTATTCTTCCTAGCGAACTCGTGATCTATAAAGTTCCCTCCGGAACCGGAATCGATAAATGCTGAAGCAGCAACCGAGAGACCTGGGGCCAAAAGCAATACTGGAATCAAAATTCTGCTAGGTATAGATTCCTTGGTGATAGAGGATTTAGAGAGCATTCCCACGGAGACTCCTCAATGGGAGCTGGCGTTTCCATACTTGGATCCAGGCTTGAGGGGGCAGTGTGGAATGTAATGACCGGGATTATCACAGTATAAGCATAGTCCAGAAGATCGGCGACGCTGTTTTTCTGAAGGGGACAGCCTGTTGCCACCTAGTTGCATAGGTTCCGGTGCGTCAGCCGCAGTAGCCTCTGGAAAGGAGGAATGAACAAGAGAAGTCCTGGGGTTTACGTGACGGGAACACTCGGACCTCCTCTCTTGTAGTTGTTTATTCACACAAATGCAGATCGCAATGAGTCCCTCCAATTCACTTGAGCGCTCTTGTGTAGCGAGTTCATCCTTCAACTGTTCAGAAAGTCCCTGCCAGAAGACAGAAGAGAGAGCCTCATCATTCCACCCTGTCTCAGCAGGGACTGTCCGAAATTCCAGGGCATACCTGGCCACCGGACGACTTCCCTGTGAGATGTGGAGAAGGGAGGAAGCTGCAGTAATTTTACGACCCGGGGTATCGATGACGCTACGGAACTCCTTTGTAAATTGCCCAATGTCCTGTGTGAGGTCACTTCTTTGCTCCCAGATGGGAGAGGCCCAGGCCAAAGCATCACCTGTAAGCAATGAGACTATATATTCTACTTTGGATCTAGACGTAGGGAACCGGGAGGGAGTCATCTCAAACTGTATGCAGCACTGATTGAGGAATCCACTACATTCTAAGGGGTCTCCGGAGTACCGATTGGGAGTAGGAAATCGAGGTTCAGATGAACAGGGGTTAACCGGAGGAGTAGGCAGAGGCAGAGGCGGAGGAAAAGTGGGTGTATTAGCCTGTTGTACTTGGACTGAGAAGGCAGGAGAGATCAGAATAAATGTATACTTGCCGGGTCCAATGCAGGAGAGGTCCGGAGCGTAGCAGGTACTATTGCCAAAGTCAGAACTGGAGATGGGCAGATCGTCAGAGTTCAAAGCCAGGGTCAGTGTAGGAGAGATGCGGATCGCCAAAGTTCAAGCCAAGGTCAGGGTTCCAGAGAGCGAGGGGTCCAAAGGCAGGCTGGGTCGGTACACGGGAGAGCAGAACTAGAACAAGGTAACGAGGCAGGTTATGCAGAGGCAAACACAGAGTAACGTGAGTCTATGCTCAGCCAAAGTGCATAAGTAGCAGGCACTGACCAATCCCCCAGGGGGTGGAGCGGAGGCACGACCCCCGCATTGTCCAGTGATAGGCTGGATGAGGAAAGGCAGCTGACAGTGATGGAGCTAATGAGCTCTTCTTGACCCGTCGTTCAGGAGCGTCGCACATCACGTGCATGTGTCACATGCTGATGACGCGCCATGCATCTGGCCTCCAATCCCGTGATACGGGGACTGTGCCTGTGCAGCGTGTCAGTGGGGAGCGCTGCTCCCATGGGGAGGTCACTGCTCGTGCGGGGAGAGACGCGAGAGGGAGGGCGGCAGCACACAGTGCTGTCATCCGGTGTTGGAGCGGACCACAGTAAGGTAAGTGCGGGCGCACGGGACCTGCGCGGGGATGCGCGTGGGTCCGCGAGTCCTGACACTCACGTAGAGAAGAGGCAAATTATATTGCATCTAAGAACCACAAACAAGGGCCAATACAGAAAGGCTATACTAAAATCAAAAAGGTTATTTTTCAAAGAGATCAAACATATACCCAGAGTAAAAGTTACCATCATAAGGAATCTCAACAAGAAAAAGGATATCAAAGATCTAATGGGAATATTGAAACCCATGAGAAAGGAGGCTTATACTACAGGTGACTCCGATAGTGTACAACGGATCAAACTAGCTGCACAGACCAATGATAATGATATCTCTTTTCTATCTAATACCTTTCAGATTCTAAGTGAATATGTAGCAAGGTCCTGGGTCCTCTCCTCCCCCAACCCCTCTGACTGCCAGGAGAAGGATTTTTACGAGCTCCTGGGAGCAGTCCCGAAAGGTAAAAAACAACAGCTACCTCGGTCTCCGGACCCAATCCCCTGGCTACGAGGAGGAAGAAACAGGGGTGTAATAGGGGGAGCAGAGGTAAGGGAACAAAAATCAAAGAAAGTGGCGAAAGAGAACTCACGGCAGAAACATTGAAAAGTTTTGGTATTTATAATTTATCTACCTATAACCTAACTACAACACAAATAGAGGTTTTGGCTAAAGGTTTGAACTTTTCTCCAGTAAATCATCCTAACGAATTTCAACTTTATGTTGATCTACAAAAATACATACGAAAACTTACACTGAAAAGATTTTACTCTAAACATTTGGTTAATGGTGAGAGAGGTGAAAAAGCTAAGGGAGATTATGCACTAGTGCCCGAAGAGCCTAACATCACCAGGACTGTACCTACTGATGCAGCGGCCGTTATTCGAACGCGCCTCGAATCAGTTTTCGTGTTGACTGCTGTATTCCATTCGGTATTTTCTCATTTTATCACTATTCATGCCGCATTCACGCAATCCGGCACCGGGCAACCGGACACGCTAGATCTGTTTAATTTAATCGTTTATTGTTTCATTGGATGCAATTCTTCTCGTATCCGCCATGTGGCAGAGTTAATGAATTATAATTTGGGTGCTATTCTTTGCGTATCCAGGTGGCAGAAATGTATGCAATTAATGAATTGGATTGAATTGGAATGTGTATTTGCAACATTGCTTTGCTACTTAGTAAGAGTGCAGGTGTTAAAAACAGATACTGGTGTACATACTTACAGTGGCCCAGTGTGAATTGACCTTGTTTTTTCGAAGACGTTATCAAATTAGGCGTTCTTAATAAAAAGCATTAATATACTCAATGTGTGCCTTTTTTTTTTAACATTCTTTCCCCGCGCAATTGCTGAGTGGACATTATGGCTACACCACAGACATATAAAAAACCTGACTGTAGTTATGCGTTTTTAATATACTGTAGCGGCCAAGTTTATTTGAGCATTTACCTGGTCTCGGCCGCGACAGTCCCGGGCGCGCGCCGAAGCCTCGGAGGAGCGGCCCTCCGATCGGGGCTTCCCCCTCCCCTCTCCGGGTCCGCCGTGTCCCCCGGAACCCCCCACCGCCGTCCCCCACATCGCGGGACACCAGGGCTCCCTCGGAGAGCCCTGGGCACGCGCGCAGGGGGCGCAGGTACCCGATGAAGTGTGACCGCGCATCGGTGACGCGCAGCACGCCGAGGGGATTCGGCTAGCAAGCCGGGACATCTCCCGGCTTGCGGAACTAGCCGAGTTCAAATAAAACGTGTCGCCTCTGTATTCAGCGATTAATGCTGCAGCAGAAAAGATGTCGACTGTATCTGAAATACATGAATATTTAATATCGAACTACGATTTTTACAAGTTTTCACCTGATGTTCATGGGTGGAAGCGTGCGATAAGAAAAACCTTAAGTAACGATCAGTGTTTTTTTGTATTGCCCCTCCTGCCAGAGAGATTTGCGGGTATTGGGGTGTCATGTCAGAATTTCACAGTATGTTTGATCATGGCAATCTCAAAAGAAGAAAAGTGGGGTTTAACCCATACAAGATTCGTAAAGCCCAATCCAGCAATGTGCCGACAACAGCACCACCAGCACCGGTGTCCGGTCCGACCGTCAGTGATAACCTTGTGAACGGCAATCCTTTGTACTGTTACCTGTCCCCGCCAGAATACCTGGAAAATTTCCAGCCTGAGCATGATTTTGAGTACGAACAAGCTTGCATGTACCAGTACCATGCAGACAGGAGGAGTCACAGTGAGTCATCACCACCCGTTTGGCAAAGCTTATAAGGCTTATAAAGAAGGTACTGTATACAGTAATGTATGTACCAGAACCAGTAACAAAATGTTTTCCAGCATCATCAGCTGTCAACTACAAGTGTAGCAGGTCAGCTGTCACCTGTTAACTATAATGCAGACTTGAGGAGTCACAGTGAGTTATCACCACCTGTTTGGCAAAGCTTATAAAGAAGGTACAGTATACAGTAATGTACTGTACTACACTGTATTACACTGTATAATGTACATGATAGTCTTAAATTTTTAGCTGCAGTTCAAGCTGCCGTGTGTCAAAAACAAAATTTATTTATAAAACAATACAGTAGAACTGTATGTATTTTACAGTACATTACTGTACTAGTACTACTGTACTTATGTGCATCAATACAATACAGTACTTTACTGTATGCGAGTTGAGGGGATGTTTCTCTGTTGAGTGCACTTTGAAGAATGATTTGATTGGCCGCTGAAGTACGTGACACTGCTGCAATGAAGCTTACAAATGTAGGGAGAGGGTGGGGCTCAAGTGTCAGAGCCAATCAGAAGTTTGTTCTCATTGTCCACAACGGTTGAACGGCTGCTTTAATTCCCAATGAAGCGACTTGACCATTGCGCAATACCAATAATAATAGCATATTTTTTTGTTTTTCCCCAGAAACGAAACTTTGTCATCCAGCGCAAAAAGCCAAAAAAAGGGATTTGGATGGACCTCTAATATCGCTTATTTTAAAAGTTGCTTTTGTATTGTTTGCCAATTTTGGATTCTACAAAAAAGGATGCCTATCTCTGAAGCCGCATCCCAAGCACCCAGTGAAGATGCATGTGTGGGGTGCAATCTCTAGACAAGGACCAGGATGCATGATTATCTTTGAGGGTAAAATAATGCACAAATACACATGCTGTGGCCTTACGCACTGGACAGCTGTACTGTATTCAGTATTTTGTACACTATTGTTACATTTTTTTTCTTGTTTCCAGGAATCATGAATAAAGCGTTCTTCCAAGATCACAAAATTACACATGTTGTTGAATACATAAAGAATGATTTCCCATCTGGTCACCGGTTCTTCCAGGACAATGATCCGAAACACACAGCGTCGACGGCTCACATTCTTGCCAGCAGTATCAACTGGGTTAAGACGCCAGCGGAGTAAGTTGGGTAACCTTTTCGCATTGTTTTACATAGTTTACTGTATATCTCCTTACGTAATTCACCTTTTTTCTCCCCTCCTACTGTATTACAGATCACCAGATTTTAATCCCATCGAAATGGTATGGCATGAGTTGAAGGATTATATCAGAAAAGTGTGGAAACCGTCCAAAAAGGAAGAATTGGAAAAGGGGATACTGAATTTCTTGAACAATATACTCACTGTAGCCAGATGTAATAAATATATTGATCATATTGCGACTGTGTTGCCTATTGTTATACAACATAATGGCCAGGCCTCGGGAAAGTAATAAGGCACAGATAAGTATGATACAGATAAGTATGGCCCTAAAAATAACCATGTCTGCATTTATTGTTTCTTTTCATTTTCAGAACTGCCGCAAGCAAGGAAGGGGGGGGGAATGTGTAAGATAATAGTACAGTGTTCATGTAAAAACCAGCCTGTACTGCTGCGACACACTTTATTCGAGCAAATACCCAGTATGTACCTGGCAGATACCTGGAATGCGCCGCTCCTCACCTCAGACAAGCCCCGTTGCGTTTGCCTTCCCAGCCATGGTTCATGCCTGGCTGACGGGCGGCTGATCTGTTAAATGATAATGATTAGGATTTAATAGGCTGCAATGCTTCGCGTGTCTACCAGATGGCATAAATTCATGAATTGTAATGCAGTATATAAATATATACTGTGCAGTATTGCAGCCAGCGGGAATAAAATGCTTCAATCCCTGCCTGGAAAATAACGCAATGCACTCGGGCAGAAAACAGTCACAAACCTCAATACACCCGAGTATACCCGAATTCGTGGGACTAGCCGAGCTCGAATAAAGTGTGTCGCCAGTATATCTTACACAAACTCCCCCTCTCCCACCTCTCTCAGTAATTACTGTATAAAAATGCGTGTTTGCCAAAAAAATAAATAAAATAAAAAAAAAAAAATCTTTTCAAATAAATACTGTATTGTTATTGTTTTGACCATTTATTTCTGTTAATCAGGCACAGGTAAGTACGATACAGGCACTTTAATGCACTGTAAGTACTGTATGGCACTCAAACTAACCATGTCTGCATTTATTGTTTCTTTTCATTTTCAGAACTGCAGCAGAACGACAGAGAAGCCCAATGCTACATCCAACATCACAGAAATACACAAGCTTACAACGCTTTGGCCAAAAGGTTAAACTAAATCACCCTTTTGGAAGAGAATATATAAGTATGTTACTGTGTATTTCTGTCATGTTGGATGTAGCATTGGGCTTCTCTGTCGTCTGTTGTATACATATGCCACGCTCAATAGCACTCCATTTTGACACTTAAATACATAGATATATTTTGTGGGGGCTCAGGGGTTCCCAAAAAGAGCTTGCTGGGGTTTTGTGTTCTTTTAACCTATTCTCAGCTGTTTCAGCTGTTTGAGATTGGTGGCTCCTCCTTCCAAGGTTTTAAGCCCGCCCCTCCCCACTTCCCAAGTTAGTAGGTCCTTTCATTATACTGGATATAGATCCAATGTGGTCTTTCTCCCTCCTAATAGAGGTACAGTAAATGAGAATTTAAATCCTAATAGAGGTATATTAGTATTTTATCTGGTAGTGTTAGGACTTGCGAAAGGGTTTCTGCCTTTTCGTGGCTCGCAAGCTTACAACGCTTTGGCCAATGGGTTAAACTAAATTACCCTTTTTCAAGAGAATATATAAGTATTTTACTGTGTATTTCTGTCATGTTGGATGTACCATTGGGCTTCTCTGTCGTCTGTTGTATACATATGCCACGCTCAATAGCACTCAATTTTGACACTTACATACATACATATATTTTGTGGGGGCTCAGGGGTTCCCAAAAAGAGCTTGCTGGGGTTTTGTGTTCTGTATGTAATATATATATATATACAGTGTTCGACAATCCTATACATTTACATGCCCGGGGCGGGTGGATTTAACCCCCAGACGAGTAAATATTGGCCCAAGCAGAACACGTGTTTTTTTTTTTATTAAATTTCCACGCTCGCGCTGAATTTTCCCTGCTCACGCTGAAAAAATAAATAAATAAATAACTCCCCCTACCTGATTGCTGATTGGTGCGCGCTCCCAGGCTTTGTGGGTGCGCGGCCAGGCTCTATATGAGCCAGCCCCCAACGAGCGACCATTTTTTCTGGCCAGAGATCTGTTGGAGAGTACTAGAGTAAGTACTCTCCAATCCTCCGTCCCCTCTGCTCCTTCCCTGCCTCCTGCAGTTCCCCAGTACTCCCCACCTCCCCCCCCCAATACCCGCACGTGGCTGCAGATGGTAGCGAGGGTGTTCCGCCTTCTCTGCCCGGCCCCCGCTTATCCGCGTGGGGTGGAGGTGTCCCCCCCTTATTCCCCCCAGCTTCCCGCACCACTTCCAGCTTTCCCCAGTCCCCGCGCGGGGTGGGTGATGGTAGTGGGGTTTTCCCCGCTTTCCCCGGCTTCCCGCGATCCCCGCGGGCGGGTGATGGTAGTGGGGGGTGTCCCCGCTTACCCCGGCTTCCCGCGATACCAGCGCGGGACGGGTGATGGTAGTGGGGTGTTCCCCGCTTTCCCCGGCTTCCCGCGATACCAGCGCAGGACGGGTGATGGTAGTGGGGGGTGTCCCCGCTTACCCCGGCTTCCCGCGATCCCCGCGGGTGGGTGATGGTAGTGGGGGGTGTCCCTGCATGTATGGTAGAGTGTGTGTGTGTGTGTGTGTGTGTGTGTGTCCCTGCTTACCCCGGCTTCCCTCAATACCAGCGCGGGACGGGTGATGATAGTGGGTGTTTCCCGGCTTCATGCGCCACTTCCCGCTTCCCAGATC
>WSYH01011157.1:0-21459 GCA_036426205.1 Ascaphus truei
TCCTATGTGTGCAATTTGGGCACTTTAGAGACTTTTTTCTGCTTTTGCTGTGTACTTTTGAAATCGCCACTGTGACGTCACTTCGCAGCCAGTTCACCCCTGCTTCTGGCTGCACTAAACGGAGAGCTCTGCGAACCACCCAGGTCCTCACTGACCAATCCGGGGACCCTCCCAGCGCGTCTGCAGGCTGCAGATTGCTCGATTCGTCTGGAGCCCAGCTGACCAGAGGGGAGTTTCCCACAGAGACGGTGACCGAATGCAGAGGTGTTCCTAGGAAGGAAAAGCATCGCAGCTGCTGTCCCAGACGCCTGCCAAGGGAAACATACTCCTGACTCCTGTATGAGCGGCCGCCGAGTGGTAACTTGTGTGTTTAACACACTCAATGTTTATGTCCTAATACCTTGATGTACGCAGAATATTTATCCCCTATTTTAATATACACTTGTTACTTTCATACTTCACTATTTGCGTTGTGCGCTGTTTTTTGTCTCCATAACAATAGAACATTAGCCTGACTTTTTTTTGGCTGTTTTAAAATGACTGCAGCTGCTCCCACTAGCATGATGTGTGTCCCCCACTGCAACTGCTTTTCATATGGCAATGAAACGAGTGTAATTATTGTAAGTGTAACATATATACTTTTCCTTTTTTGCTTTTGAAATGTTAATTATCATTTTTGTGTTTCCTCACATATTTATATGTGTATTAAATTTGTTAGAATTAGAAGATGGAGCAAAAGGAAACCCTTGATTTATAAGAGTTAATGAGGATTAAGTTAATGAGGTATAAGAGTATGTTGAGGATTAAGGATATATTTGCTTTATTAAATATCCCTTTTGGGGAGATTGCTCTGTCCTGCTATGAGTTTTTCTGTTTCCTCTTACTACAGTATTTCTCTTTATCCCTGCAAAGGCGATGCAATTTTCAAAATCATCCCATAGAGAAAGATATCGGCTTCTTCCTCTGCTAAAGTGGAAGTCTTTCCTAAAAATATATATCTTGTTTTAAATCACATACAGGCATACCCCGGTTTAAGGACACTCACTTTAAGTACACTCGCGAGTAAGTACATCTCGCTCAATAGGCAAACGGCAGCTCACGCATGCGCCTGTCAGCACGTCCTGAACAGCAATACCGACTCCCTACCTGTACCGAAGCTGTGCGCAAGCGGGGAGACTATAGAGCCCGTTACAAATGCGTTATTTACATCAGTTATGCACGTATATGACGATTGCAGTACAGTACATGCATCGATAAGTGGGGAAAAGGCAGTGCTTCACTTTAAGTACATTTTCGCTTTACATACGGGCTCCGGTCCCATTGCGTACGTTAATGCGGGGTATGCCTGTACTGTACATTCCCACTATTCTTATGTGTATTTGGAATTGACATAGTGCAATATCTTTCAAACCTACTTCCTTTTACTTTTTTCTATTGGTCCTGATTGAATAGATTGTTTCTAGGGATTATCTCTTCTATTATCTTTCTTGACGCAATTTTCATTTCTACAAACATAAATGTCTGAATCAGATTTCAAATAATAGTATCTACTTTTGCTTTAACGGTGATACCATATTGTGTCTCTCTTTCTTACCCATTTGTGATTATGTAAATAAAGTTTTGGTTTGCAAGGATCTACATTTTCTACATGTTCACTTTTAAATCCTTGTTTGTTTCAGGTTCTATGTCTATTATCATAATCTGATTTGTCTCTTCTAAATGTATTCTGTTTTGTCTGTACAAGATTCTGTATAACTTTGTCAATACATTCTTTATGTCTATGCTCTTAAAATCTTAATCTATCTACAGTACATTCTTAAAAGATGCGATCTGCAAACATGCCCAATTTCCCTTAGCCTACAGTATGTTTCACTAAAACTTTCTAAACGTTTTTGATAAAGTTCAGTAGAACATTAACCCCAGGACATTTTGAAAGCAATTGAGTTTGGACATTTCATATTTTGCCAGTGAAAAATCTACCATGAAATGTGAAGGTTGAGAGAAAGACAAAGGGAAAGAGGTATACCCAGTATACAGTTTATCCATTGATTAATTATTTTACTGTTTTATTTTTACTTCTCAGTTTGTTTTAGTACCCATTGGAACAAGTTTTTTCCTTACGTGCATAATACTTTTATCATATATTGCTAGATTCAACATGTTCATTTAACAGATGTTTTTTTTCTACTGAACGTGCTGTTTTTCTATTTATTTTGATAAATACATACAGCATTTAGTCATCTATGTAATCAAGAGAGTTGAACAGGACATAAAACTGTCCAGCCCCCTTGATGACATAGTGGACCAAATATGTTCCTACAATATTCCACCTCATGATGTTAATACCCATATTTGGACATTTACATCATCAAGGGGTTTCACGGACACTGCTTCTTACCTTCTGAGCTTCTCTGAGAAAGGGCACACTCACGGAGCCGGTTTCTGTACCATAGAAGACTTTGCCATGTCCCTCTGCACAGCTCTATCACACTGTCTGGCTTGGAAAGATTAACGCAGAAGCACGGACCCCCTGCAGCATTATAAGTCCCAGGCTGCAATCAATCACTGTAGGCACTGCAGAGGACAGTAAATTGTGCTACATCTGGAGGGTAGTGTTTCAAGGAACTTGAGCTCTCTATTGGTATATACTTTAGCGTTGAACTGCACATCAAATACTCAAAAGTCGAGCCTTTAGTCAAAACAATCCTCTTTCAGAGCTGTTGTTGGAATGTACTCTCCATGGTACCTCATACAATAAAACGCATAAGGTCCTATCACAGAAAAAAGGCAGGTGCAAAACAGCGCTAATAATATCAAGTGAAATCAAATAAATGTTCAGGCAGCCAGGTGAATGACTGGTAGTACAACCAGTCAAAGTGACAAATAAAAAAAAAGGGGTTAACCGGCGCCAAAAAGGGGTAAATACCAGACCAATGGAAGGTGTAACAGTCCAAATACAGTCCTTGGGATGATGAATTGTGATGACTCTCACCTCAGCAGTGTACATGTGGAAAAAGAAGAAAACAGATAATAGTGCAGTAAATCAACACAGGGGGGGGTGCACAGATACTGACAATACGAAACATACAAGACACACAAACATTAAACACTAGCACGGCCTAAATATTAATAAAAAGTGTTCCAGGTTGTGGTGAAGTCTGCAGTTCCAAAGGAGAAATCTGCAGTCTCCAAAAGTGCTTAAACCGAGGTGCGGCGGCATTGCGGCTGCTGAGGAGGACTGGAGGACTGGAGTCCTGTGAGCCGGTGGTGAAATTACAGCGGAGGAGACGTCACGTCCGCCTAGAGGCCCCGTCATCCGAGTCATCTGTCTTGCATCCCGGTCACGTGTAGACGCCAGCCCAAGTGCTCCGGTCGCCATCTTGAGAGCCCAGCTGCACGCATCAGTTCGTTGCTTTTACCCATCCAGCATCTTGTGAGTAGGGTTGTAATTTTACCCCTCCGGATGCGGTCTATGCACCTTCCACACCAAATAAATTTGCTTTTTATTAATATTTAGGCCGTGCTAGTGTTTAATGTTTGTGTGTCTTGTATGTTTCGTATTGTCAGTATCTGTGCACCCCCCCCTGTGTTGATTTACTGCACTATTATCTGTTTTCTTCTTTTTCCACATATACACTGCTGAGGTGAGAGTCATCACAATTCATCATCCCAAGGACTGTATTTGGACTGTTACACCTTCCATTGGTCTGGTATTTACCCCTTTTGGCGCCGGTTAACCCCTTTTTTTTTATATGCATAAGGTCCTATGCTACTGTATAAACGTTCATAAAAAAAATCACCAGCCCATTTAATTTGCCTGTTTTTTGAGCGTTGCTATCATGGTATTCAGAAAGCCTCAATTACCTGTAATAGCAAAATTCCCAAAATGGCGAGTAGCCGGCAACGTGATGATCGCCTCTCTAAAAGGCCAAATCCGGCGATTTCTTTCAGCTACAGAGAGAGCTGCACTGAGAAAGCCACCACTTCCTGCTGCGCATATCTCGCCAGTGATCAAATTATTTTAATATAAAATGTAATATTAGTGTAGATGAGCAGGGGGTCTCCAGAGGAGAGCCACGTGGAGTTCAGGCCGGGAACCCGCTGATTCTTGAGATACAGGCCCCGTTATGGTGGGCCGGTACCTCCTATGTATTTTATTCCCATGGTCACGTGACATGGGACATTTATATAAATAGGAGATACCAGCATCCCATACTGGGGCCTGTATCTCGGGAAGCAAGGGGTCCCCGGACCTCAAATCTATGCGCTTCTGCTCCGGAGACCCCCTGTTCATCTATAGTAGTATTAAAATGTATATTAAAACAGCTGCAACCCACAATAAACATTAAAAACACAACAACAAATTACCCAACTCCTTTACCCCCACATGATTGATACCAGAGGCTGCGGTGTCCGGGTGTCCTCCGGTGGTCCCCACGGGTGTCTGGGGGCCCTCAGGTGGTCCCCACGGGTCCCAACTGGCCTGCTTTATCAATCCTGTGGCAAAACAAAAATTTGCAATACATTGAATTACACACACCCTTCCCCCCTCCCCCCCCCCACAAAACACACAGTACAGTAATGGGTAAAATATCTATAATCCAGATATGGATAATAGCTAATTTGCCCATTATAAAATAAAACATTAGCCAGCATAAATTAAGTAAATAAAACTTTCTACTTACCCCTGTCATCATTAAGGGAATCCTTGTCAGCATACTGCAGGTACATGTCCTCTGATGCCAGCAGGAATACATGACAAAATACAATCTAATGGCCCCTAACACTTTAATCACTGTAGCAGTTAATAACCGCTATAGTTATTAAGGGGTTAAACCACCCTCCCCTGCTACCCACCCTGGAGGCCTAACCACCCAACCCGGGACTACTATACCTACCCTCTACCCATTGATTGGCATAGTGGTACATCATAACCATATAATATGGGCATCAAAAGTCACTATAGCAGTCAATGGTCACCCTCATAAAAAAGCATGGAGGCCCAAAATACACAATACTTAAAGATATACACAAGCTCCTAAACACGCCAATTCAAGAAAAATATATATATTAATATATATATATGTAACGGGTATTCCCTATGAATACAACCGCTACTACCTGCTGTGCAACCTGTGTGGCTCTCAGGAGCCTAAGCCTCCGCTTGGGGAACCTGGGGTACATGCATGCTATACATCTCGTGGTGCAACACCTCCACCTGGGAGGGATTCCACCGGAGTGGAAGAAGGCCCTCACAGGAAACAATCACACAAAGCGAGCAATATAAAACAGGACTGTCTTTACTGCATATCATAACGTAGTATTTGGACTGTTACACCTTCCATTGGTCTGGTATTTACCCCTTTTGGCGCCGGTTAACCCCTTTTTTTTTATATGCATAAGGTCCTATGCTACTGTATAAACGTTCATAAAAAAAATCACCAGCCCATTTAATTTGCCTGTTTTTTGAGCGTTGCTATCATGGTATTCAGAAAGCCTCAATTACCTGTAATAGCAAAATTCCCAAAATGGCGAGTAGCCGGCAACGTGATGATCGCCTCTCTAAAAGGCCAAATCCGGCGATTTCTTTCAGCTACAGAGAGAGCTGCACTGAGAAAGCCACCACTTCCTGCTGCGCATATCTCGCCAGTGATCAAATTATTTTAATATAAAATGTAATATTAGTGTAGATGAGCAGGGGGTCTCCAGAGGAGAGCCACGTGGAGTTCAGGCCGGGAACCCGCTGATTCTTGAGATACAGGCCCCGTTATGGTGGGCCGGTACCTCCTATGTATTTTATTCCCATGGTCACGTGACATGGGACATTTATATAAATAGGAGATACCAGCATCCCATACTGGGGCCTGTATCTCGGGAAGCAAGGGGTCCCCGGACCTCAAATCTATGCGCTTCTGCTCCGGAGACCCCCTGTTCATCTATAGTAGTATTAAAATGTATATTAAAACAGCTGCAACCCACAATAAACATTAAAAACACAACAACAAATTACCCAACTCCTTTACCCCCACATGATTGATACCAGAGGCTGCGGTGTCCGGGTGTCCTCCGGTGGTCCCCACGGGTGTCTGGGGGCCCTCAGGTGGTCCCCACGGGTCCCAACTGGCCTGCTTTATCAATCCTGTGGCAAAACAAAAATTTGCAATACATTGAATTACACACACCCTTCCCCCCTCCCCCCCCCCCACAAAACACACAGTACAGTAATGGGTAAAATATCTATAATCCAGATATGGATAATAGCTAATTTGCCCATTATAAAATAAAACATTAGCCAGCATAAATTAAGTAAATAAAACTTTCTACTTACCCCTGTCATCATTAAGGGAATCCTTGTCAGCATACTGCAGGTACATGTCCTCTGATGCCAGCAGGAATACATGACAAAATACAATCTAATGGCCCCTAACACTTTAATCACTGTAGCAGTTAATAACCGCTATAGTTATTAAGGGGTTAAACCACCCTCCCCTGCTACCCACCCTGGAGGCCTAACCACCCAACCCGGGACTACTATACCTACCCTCTACCCATTGATTGGCATAGTGGTACATCATAACCATATAATATGGGCATCAAAAGTCACTATAGCAGTCAATGGTCACCCTCATAAAAAAGCATGGAGGCCCAAAATACACAATACTTAAAGATATACACAAGCTCCTAAACACGCCAATTCAAGAAAAATATATATATTAATATATATATATGTAACGGGTATTCCCTATGAATACAACCGCTACTACCTGCTGTGCAACCTGTGTGGCTCTCAGGAGCCTAAGCCTCCGCTTGGGGAACCTGGGGTACATGCATGCTATACATCTCGTGGTGCAACACCTCCACCTGGGAGGGATTCCACCGGAGTGGAAGAAGGCCCTCACAGGAAACAATCACACACAGCGAGCAATATAAAACAGGACTGTCTTTACTGCATATCATAACGTATATCATCACATATCAACACAACCGCCATGCGCCACGGCGGACGCTAACCACTCTGCGCCACGGCGGACGCTAACCACTCTGCGCCACGGCGGACGCTAACGGCCTGTCCCTAAGCTCCACAAACTACTAGGTGGCTCAGGACCTAACTGGGACCTTGGGGGCTGCTGGCCTAATGCAGAGGGTCACTGACCCCTGCATCCACCTCTTACCCCTAGCTGGTCCGGATCCTGACTGCCTGCGTGGCTGCAAAACCCCGCGAAATGTATCCTTCCTATTCCCAGGCAATCCTTCAGCCCTATTGGCTCCCTGGAGTCATGTGGCTCTGCCCCTATGCACCCTGGGGGCTGGCAGACTCGTCTCGCGCATGCGCGAGCTATCTGGGGCCTTCCCGCGCTGTCTGTATCACTGCGCATGCGAAACAGACCTAATCATGGCGGTGCCCTGCTCCTTCAGCCGCCGGGCCGGTGGCAACGCGATCGCGGCCTTAGCGACGGCCCAATCGCGTCCCCGGCAACCGGCCCGCTCGTCGCTCGCGTCCCTAGCTACCAGGGGTCTCTCTCCTCGCGCGCCGGCCCCCCCTCACTCCCTCGCACACAGCGTCTGGCAGAAAGGGAGGAGGGGGTCAGCCATGACAGGGGGGGACCTGGCTACATCTATATATATATTAAGTACAGGTTTCTTGTTGCCTTTTTCTCCCACCATAACTTAAAATGTGATGGTAAATCCTACAGCCTTGAAAATTGCAAAATTGTGGGTAGTTTAGCGCGCGGGTAAGTATAGGTTTTTTGTTTACTTAAGCGCCGATCGCGGGTGAGCGGGTGTGCTCGCGCATGAGCGCACTGCGTGAGCGGGGACTTAAATATCTCTATATATGTAATTTCCCACCGCAAGCGCCGCTAGCTCAGCCTAAGGCATGAATTTGCTCACATGTTATCTTTTTTATTTGCTATATGCTATACAGGAAAGGTTTCTTATTGCCTTTTTCACCCACCATAACTTAAAATGTGATGGTAATTCCTACAGCCTTGAAAATTGCAAAGTGAGCACTGATGAGACCCATTAAAGTCGAAACATGTCTGTGAGTGGTTCTCTGGCTTTGCATTTGATGCCCATTGCTGTGCTTAAAAGCTGTGTTAACAGCGAGAATTGATTTATAATTCCATGTAAAAATTGATTTCAGGCAAAAACCACGTAGAAGGGCTTCTACCCTCGATTTTATGGTTTCCCAATAAAGCAATTATTTTTTGTCAAACCCGCTTCTCTATCCTGTTGTGCGCTGCACACACTTGCTTTGGATCATTTGGACTTCGGATACAGCTGCACGCATAAGGAAGACTGCTGGGGGTTTATTTGAGTACTCATACCTTAAGGCCAACCCAATGAGGAGGGGAGGAGTAATCAACTGCCCACCCCCTACCTTTCATGGTTTTACAGTGACTTCTTTCATGAAGTTTAGAGCGCGACAGGAATCATTGTTTAATTGTCAATACCCTGCGTGTTCCCCTTTTTTATGAATGGACTGAATCATGGAAATATAGGACCAGGCATTTGAGCATCACTTCTCTCCCACATTTCCCAGAATCTCTTGCTGCCATGGAAGCACTAGGTGATAATGTTTAAATGCAGTGTTGCAGACCTGACTAAGATAGGGGAATGTGCTCACAAATGATCCTTTAATTTGCTAGATATATATATATATATAAAGCATTTCGTTAGCCACAGAACGGTATCATCTATTTATTTTTTGATTATTGAAGCTAGGCTAACACGGTACTGATACCTCTACATATATACTCGCGTGAGTATTACCCTCCCTCCCTTCACAACAGGTCAGGCAAGCGATCAGGGTTGTCAGGGACGCACTGCGCATGCACGGAAGAACTCCAGGGAACGCAATGCGTGAGTATTACCCCCACTCCATACACAACAGGTCAGGCAAGCGATCTGTTCAAATGAACGCGCTGCCAGCATATGATATACTGCTAACTGGCCGTGCCACCTTGATTATTGCTTATCAGACAGGTTATCCGTTCCCTGGGACCATCTACACTAAGGAATGCATTTATGGGAAAGTATAGTAGTATTTTTAGCATGCATCTACAGTACAGAGGGCTAGCAGCTGCTATGGGCATCACTTTATATATATTTCTACCATTTATGTGCAATTTAACTATTCATGTGCATTTAAACGTAATGGTATGCTTCATGTAGTCATGGTTACCTAGATAGGAGGTACTGTGATGTCACTACTTAACATGTGACTAATTACACTTGTGTCAAGATCAGGCTATTTCATTGGTGCTAGCCAGTGTCAGTATGTTGAATTGGCTGTTAAGCAATGTGGGCTGTTTCTGGGATTGCTATTTGGATTTTCTTGATTGTTGTCAGGTGTTTTTAGTATGTGTTAAGGGGTATATATGGGTGCTTGTGTCAGTCTGAGGTGCACTGCCCTGAGGAAGGTCCCGTTGGGAGGACCGAAACGTTGGCGGCCCTGTGTCACGTAATACACTTTTTTTGAAATCAACATTGCAGTGTGCTGTCTTCTTTTGGCTATCAGGATCTCCTGGTCACCATATGTCTACATACTATCTATAGGACAAGCATCTGCCCCCTACAACAAAACGTGAGTGCTAATCTCCATACCTGACTATATATATATGTATATATATATGTATATATATATTAGTTCACACAAACATATCACTATAATCAGTAAAAACCCTAATATAGTTTATGATGTTTTTGAGACATTTCTATGCTCCATAATATATATCTTTGTATTACACATGTAACTTTTTGCAATGAAAGGGTTAAGTCCTGCACTCATGACATTGCTTTTAGACTATTCCCAGAAATAACTCAATGACAATCAGGGTCTGGATGTGAGTAAGGGCGGCTTTTGGAAGGTGCTAAATATCGTAGCGTTATTTCCATGCGCCAACCTCCATCTGGGGTTTTCCGTTGTTAGATAAACTGCTCGTTACCATATGATTTGCATATGAGTAAGATTAAGGTCTGTTAAAATGTATTGATTCAATATTTTTAAGGAAAATGCCAGGATATCGTAGCATTAAGCACCTTTGGCGATATGCGTTCTGGATATCGATACGTTAAATTGAGATAACGGAACGTTACAAAATATGCGACCTTCTGAGGATCTACCCCTAATGGCTATATATCAACCATTGCAAATAACAGAGTACGTTTAATATTGTGTCTCTTAGTGTTCCCAGTAAAAAGGAGCTTTGTGTTGACTGAGAGCAGTTAATAGAGGAATTATTGAGTGCAGTGTTATAATGGAATGTATCAAACTTCCTGCCTTTAATCAATATTATTTGTCTTCATGTGAAAGAGATTTTAAATTCACCAGGTCGTGGGGGGATTTTAACCTCTGCACATAAAATGTAGGATTAGCGATTCTTTTCATTTGATTTTGGAACTCATTGGTGTGAAGGAAATGTATTGCATGTCTGCATAGCACAATATCAATTTCCTGTACATAGCGCCTAAATCTGTTACATGAGGACAAGGGAGATAATAAAGGTATATGACTAACGGAAATAGAACTTTACCCAACCACTAAAAAAAAAAAATACAAAAATGAATTAATGGTTGTGATCTAGTGTTTTGTTTTCTCATTTCATTGCATGAGTTAGTGCTATTGCTTATAAAAATTATTACATCCTCAAAGGCTATTTAGATTCGAGAATTTTGTCTACACTCCCTATAAGTTGTTCTGCACAATCTAAACATTGTTCAGTATGTATATGTGTGTGTGTGTGTACATATATATATATATATATATATATTTCTGCAAATTCTAAACATTGTTTGAACATTCCATAGTTTAAAATCACCAGAACAGAGACTCTTCTCAGGCTGCTTTGGTAATTGCAGCTGTTGAGTTATCAATTTGCTTCTATACAGTATGCTTAGACCCAGATTTACCAAACCGAGCTAAGCCTTGAAACATTTAAAGCCCATTCACTTTAATGGACTTTAATGTGTACTAAAGCAGCGGTGCGCAAACTGTGGGGCGCGACCCCCAGGGGGGGCGCGACACTGCCGACGGGGGGCGCGGGGTTTACAGAGGCCCCGCGCGCTTCCCGAAGGCACTTAAATTAAGTGCCGGGGGAGCTGCAGGTCCTCTGTAAACCTAACTTACCGTGGCTCCGGCGGCTTCCTCCCTGCGGCGCCATGGCAACGCGGCGTCAAAATGACGCTGCGAGGTCATGTGACGTCACGTTGCTATGGCAACGTGACGTCATTACGCCGGAGCGCGGGTAAGTTGGGGTTGGGGGGGGCGCGGGAGTGAGGGGACAGCCGTCAGGGGGGCGCAGGGAAAAAAGTTTGCGCCCCCCTGTACTAAAGCTTAACATTGTTTAGTAAGTTTGACCCCTATGTCTCAAACGATGCACTATTACAATTATTGCATTAACCATACACACCACCTCTTGTGTTTCCTTTCTGGGGTGAAATGAGATGAGGCCTCAACACTGACAACGGAGTCTCTAAATCAGGGGTTCTTAACCTTTTGTACCTTAATCACCCTTAAGGAACCAACATGGTCCCCAATCACCCAATACCAATAAATTTGATATATGACGTACCAGTACCATTTAAATATTTTTATTTCATATGAACGACAGAGTTCAACCACGCCAGAGTCTAAATTGAAACACTTGTGTTGAGTATAACCATCCATAATTTATTTTCTATATTATCCATGTTGAACAATAACCGTTGGGGTATGCATGGCATGTCTGCTTTTAACTGCTACTGTCAATAGTATTATTTCAGGAAATATTCAAATAATTGATTTCCATTGGATGAAGTGCATTAAAAATAGTCATAATGGTCCGTCTTTACTAAGTGATGCTATTCCATAAGAGCCTTCCGGTGCCGGAAAAGACATGAAATGTCTGTGAATTCACTGTATAACCCTGTTCTTTTAATGTAACCATGTATGACATACTTGAAAACGAGAGGTAACTCTCAATGTATTACTTCCTGGTAAAACATTTTTATAAATAAATAAAATCACAGCCCATTCATTGTCTTACATTGCTAATGGTTTTTCATTGGTCATATATGATTATCATTAAAGCGCCCTCGGAATATATCATCCAGATTAACCCTTTGAGTGCCCTATGAGGTCATAATAAGTGGCTCTCGGGGGGGTTTATGACGTTGCCCCAACATCATTGACGTTTTGCTGGTTTCTAAGGGAGATCGCTACCTCGTCTCTCAGATTCAGATGAGAATGGAAGACAGGGACCTCTTGTTTTATTCCGGGTGTTGGGGCAGATCGCGGCCATGTGATCACTACACCTCTGGTCCCATGATCAGGAAGCCAGAAGGTCCATGGCACGGAGGGGCACAAACCTCCTGGCTTTATAAGCAAAGTTGTACCACTACACCTGCAGAAGAGGTCTGTGGGCAACCTTCTTACAGTAGTAACTGAATATGTGCTGGGTGTGTGCTCTACTATACTACACAAACTGTCTGGTAGGCAGTAGGCAGACTTCATTTGGTTTAGTTACATCTTCACCGTGTTTTTGTGAACAAAACAATATACACCTGTGCTTACCTTTAAAAAAAACTTCTACAAAAAGAAAGTGAAACAAAAATACGTAGCTTTTTTTGGTTTGTTTTGTTTTCATCATAGATCTGGTGTTTTCTGACATCTGGTGATGTCCTGCCCTGATGAAGGGAGAAAGTTATCTCTCCAACGTTTGTTAATCTATTAACCCCTTCGCTGGCGATGGGGCAAGCAACACATTTCTACGCAACAGATGTGGGGATACATAACCTTTTTCTCCAGTGTAGCACAAGCCGCCCTCACTGTGGAGAAAAGACAGATGTTTCTGCACTACTGATGTGGAGGGGAGGTATAGAGAGAGTGTTGCACTAGGACAGGCCAGTAAATGTTTTCATTCCAGAGCTTTGGGGTCAGGTCAGAGTTTGTCTAAATGACTTTTTGTTGTTGTAATTATCAGATTAACAGACCTCTTGCTGCATGTTTTGCAGCGGCTCTATTAACCTTTCGACTGCCCACCCACATTTCTGGGGGAAAAGCCAATGCATTTCGTGTATAAAAATCCGAACACGGATCAGATGTGAAAATAAAATTTCTCTGCACTAAATCTCACACTTTTCCCCATTGTTTTCCTTCGTGTGAATAAGACAGTCGCCGGAATTCACTATGCTCCGATATGGGTTATCGCACTGCGATCTCCCGTTGGGTTACAAAAGACTTACATATCACTGACCCTAATGGATATTGCCATTGATCGTCTATCTGCTGGACAGGTATTCCCAGCTCCCTGCATACTAACAGCACAGAATACTGCATACAGAGAGAGTACTAAGGTGTGACAGAAAGACAGACAGACAGACAGACAGACAGACAGATCGATCATACTTCCTATTTCATTAAAACATTTTTAGGAATTAACTTTACATTCCCATCTGAGCATAACACATAAATATATTTTATTTTTACTATTATTCACTTTCCTGGTGTTAGGTACTAAAGTAAGCTAAGGAGTTAATGGTAAGCAGTGGGTGATAGGCCCCACCCTGTGGTGACACAGGGCTATTTAGTGGGGGGTATAAGAGAAGAGTGAATGTTCTAGAGAAGAGGTTCCAGCACATGAGAGAGAGAGCAGAGCCTCAGGGAGTAGAGGTAGGGGATATGTATAGATCAGGCCCCCCTTTTATTGTGTTGCATTTAGGGGCAGTGCCCTATAAATTAGGATCCTATAGCATAGCCATAAGGAGCAGGTTCCAGAGTGGGAATGCCGACATGCCACAGTGGGTAGAGCAAAGAAGACCCAGCATGTCAAAAGATCAGCCCTACAAACGGATGCTCAGCTACTGGATTCATTACCCCTGAGGAAGTGTCAGTTCCAGAACAGGGCTTACGATTAATAGTAACATGCGCAGAACAGGCCAGGAACTCAGCAGGGGCCTGCAGTACAAAGGGATGTTGCTAAAAAGGGGGGCCCGGTCCACAAGATGAACTCAGAACAGTAACAAGCGAATGTAACTCCAATGAGTGTTAAGTGGGCACCGAGGGAAGAAATGTGTCCAGAATGATAGCGGATGAAATAAAGTGCAACCATGTCAATCTAAATTTAACTGTGACTGCAGAGTTCACAAGCCTGGGAACATTAATAAAGATGGAAGTTGTACTATAAAAACTCTTGGCGCCCATATTTTCCATCAACAGCCGACCACACCCAGCACCTTCAGGCAAGGTAAATCTATGCTGGTGGCAAACACACAACTACCTCCATGTAACCTCCCTAGGGAGTCGGACGGGTGGGTTCATTAGAATTTTATATTATATCCTTTTCTCACTAGTCCCAAACACGGAAACTTCGGATTTGCTACCGCATTCTTACCATCTTTATGGTTGTATTATTTCGCCCTAAAGAAAGCAGCTCACACCTGTATCGTATATTCTGTTGATCTTGTTAAAAATGGTGAAGAAAACAATCGCTTTGAACAAACGTTAAAAATGTTGGACATTTCGTCTCTTTCTGTTGTCGTTCCCTGTCTCTGCTTCTTTCTTCCCGCAACATAGTATATACATATATACAGTGTTCGACAAACCTATACATTTGCACGCCCCGGACGAGTGGATTTAACATCGTGGCGAGCTCCTATTGGCCCAAGCAGCACACGTGTGGAACTATGTGGCGAGTAGATTTATTTGTGATTTGTCGACCACTGTATATATATATTACCCAGTAAGAGCCGATCCCTCAACGTGGACCGAAATAGGCCGGGTCTAAAGTCTAAATTACCTGCAGCTTGAGTATAACCGGAGTGGTAGTGCTCCACTAAGACTGTTTTGAATTTCTACTTAATCATACTACTATTCGGTAGAGGATAATGTTTATATGGTCATATTGTTAGATAAACTATGTCTATTACTTGTGCTATGTTGAAAACTAATAAAAACTACATGGGGGTGAAAAAAAAGTTGGACAGGATGTTACATGGCCAAGGGCTTTCACTTCATTTTTGCAGCAATATTTAAAAATGTCACGTTTATTCAGATTAATACTAAAAACTTATTTTGGAATACACAACAAAACCATTTTAAGACAGAAGTCAGGACATACATGGGGCGAGCCTGAATATTACTTAGATTAGAGGAGGCCAACTCCAGTTCTCAAGGGCCACCAACAGGTCAGATTTTCAGGATATCCCTGCTTCAGCACAGGGGGCTCTTTGACTGAGCCACTGATTGAGCCACCTGTGCTGAAGCAGGGATATCCCGAATACCTGACTTGTGGGTGGCCCTTGAGGACTGGAGTTGGCCACCCCTGCTTTAGATCTTCCAAACAATCATTACCTCTTATGATCCCTTTCTTTATACAGTTGCTTTCAAGACATTGATGGGGAGCATTGAAGCCGTGATAAGGGGGACACCGCGCCCGATCCTGCAGATACTGTCGTTGACTTGATATCCCACATCCCAACTTCATGACTAACAGCCATTGAATGGCGATAGTGCCGATCAGAGCACTATCGCACGAAAACTCCCATTGAAGTCAATGGTAGTTTTCAATATGTTTGTAAAGACGAGTGAGATTTAAAAAAAAATAATAATTTTCTGCCCTCTGATGATTAGGAATTTATTACAGAGGAAACCTTTTGCCCTATGTGAGGAGCAACCATGAGATTCCTTAATCACTAACCACAAAGTATAGGGGGCGGTGGTATTTGGAACAACTATGTTCAGATACATATGCTTTTTATATATAAATAATACTACACAAAAGGGGATCAGACAAAACTGGGATCTCCATTATTATTTTTATTGGATCCAGAACATAGGGTCCATGTATGCAGATCATTTATTTCTAAAATGTTTTCCCACCTTAAAAACATCTGCACTTAGGTATTGTCTTTGCTGATTTTCTCCCACGCTCCCCTTGGATTGTGAGAAGAATTGCAGTGGTTGGGACCAGTGAAGACAGCCAATACCACATGGTTTTTGAGCAGGGAGTTGCAACTGTATTACTTTAATCACTGCACATTTTTTTGCACCTTATATGCATATTTGCCATTCACAGGCATTATCACATGAATTGTTCACTGTGTATTTTCTCACTTATTTTTTGATCACTTTATTGATAGTGACTACTCTCTGTGGGAGCGCCTAACTAATCACTTTGTGTGTTACCAGGAAGTAATACATTGAGAGTTACCTCTCGTTTTCAAGTATGTCCTGGGCACAGAGTTATGTGACAGTACATGTTACATTAGATTAACAGGGCTATACATTATATTATATACATTATAGTATGATTTACCCAGTGCAGTTTTTTTTCTTTGTTCATTATGTTTTCCAAGACAATGATACTGTGCATGGATCTGTCAAAAAATAATATATTTTTTTTCAGGGTGTTAAATTAATGATGCCTATTGTATATTGGTTAAAAACAGCAAGGGAAAGGAGCTGGGAGGTTCACTTCTGGCTTGTCTTGGAATGACTTATTCCAGTGTTTGCTGATAATGATAGCGGTGGAGTTTGACTCAGGAAACCTAACAAGATTCTAAGTGATAAACTCTGTCTACTGCCATCAATAAACTCTGTGTGTTCTCACATGTAAGGCTAAGGCCCCGCTCCCAGAGTCAGCGCGCCCGCACTGCAGACAGGCGGTGCGCTGACATACACAGACCGCGATATGCGGTCTGTAGGGAGCGGGAGGTGGGCGGGAGTGGGAGGTTTGACAGGGAGGGGGGGCGTGGCTTGAGCGGAGGGACCCGCTACTCTCCCCCCCCCGATTCTACACCCTTTTACTCTTATATTCGAGTATTGCACATCCTCCATATTGAACTGTGTCCGGATCCTATGACATCTCCTGGTAGCTAACTATCGCAAGACTTTGAAACCAGGAAGAGACCTAGTGCGCGCGCACGTTCCTGGTGTCCGCGATGGAGGCTACCAGATCAGCTACACGTGGATTGGCGCATGAAATGGCGTAACGGGTGATACGCCAAGACATCTATATTCACTGCTTATTACTTTTTTATTCATTGTGAGTGTCCGCAATCCAGCAACATCATTAATAAATTATTTTATATACAGTATTATACTATGGGAGCCGCGCTGTCTTCTTTTTGTTTTATAGAGTGAAGAGTAAAGTGGTTGGTCCTGAAGACTGGCAGCGGCACCCTACAGCTCAAGCAGACACTCTTTTCCCCTTTTTTGGGGGCTTTTCCCGTTCCCCATTCTCATTTTCTTTGTGTGGTGCCCCGTGTTGTGTTTGTTTGTCATTTTATGTGGTATGTTGGTACTATACTTGGAATTAACTGCCATTTAGATTGCTATTACTCCTCACGTGCATACACTTTTCTCCTATCCAGTCATCCAAGCTAGCGCAGCAGTAATTATCTTATATATATATATATATATATATATATATATATAATATATAGTAAGAGAAGATAAAGCCCCAAACAAAAGCACTCTAGTATACCTTTTGAAGTACAAATTCACAAAATCTTTATTACATAACTGTCACAGAACAAAAATAAAAGAAAGCTGAGAATAATTAAAACAAGGCATGGATCCCCTGTACGTAACAGACTTGACATAAATCCTCCAGCAATTAATTCCAAATGGAAGAAAAACCCTGTCAAATCTGACAGAAAATACACTCTAATGTACCTGACAAGGTGAACAAAATAGTACAGACAAGAAGCCAAAATTGAAGTGGCTATGGCCAAAAGGTCAAATCACATAATATCAACACATTCTTATCCCCACAAAATCTATTTGTTACCTAAAGTGCACAAGAATCCCACCCACCCCCCAGGAAGACCCATTGTTTCTAGCATAGGGGGGTTGTGCGAGCCCATATGCAGGTTTATAGACTCTTTTCTGCAGTTTTCAGTGGAGACGTTACCATCTTATATCAGAGACATGATGGATGTGTTGACGCGCTTGGACCACATCACGGTCGATGAGAATACTCTTCTCGCGACCTGTGATGTGGAATCTCTTTATACATGCATCGATCATAATGATGGCTTGCGCGCCACACAATTCTATCTGTTAATGCAGAACGTCTCCGCTGGATTAATGCAACTTATCCTGAAATTATTGAGGTTTATCCTCACACATAACTAGTTCATTTTCAGGAACAGGTATTATCTGCAGAAGAGAGGTACTGAGATGGGTGCCACATGCGCACCCTCTTATGCCAATCTCTTCCTGGGCTGGTGGGAAAGGGAGGTTGTATTTTCTGAGGAAAATATAGGTTCTACCCAACATGTGTCGTTGTGGTTGAGATACATCGACGATGTTCTTATTCTCTGGCAGGGCACTGCTGCGGGGTTTAGGGACTTCGTCGATGTCCTCAATCACAATGACATGAACATCAAACTGACCTTCCATTGTAGTAATACACAAGTGGAATTTTTAGATCTGTATATTACTTTGGGGCCGGATGGCATACTTCATACTGATATTTTCCGTAAAAAAACAGCCACAAATGCTATACTACATGCAACCAGTTTTCACCCAGAACACCAAATTAAGGGCATCCCTAAGAGCGAATTTTTGCGCCTTAAGCACAATGTGTCCACGGAGAGAGGCTTTATTGAAAGGGCAGAGGAGATGAGAGAGAGATTTAACCAGAGAGGCTATAGCCACCGGTGTGTGGAGGGGGCTATAAAAAAAGCACTAGATACCCCTAGAGAGACTCTTCTATGTCCCAAAACCAAAACTACTCCAGATCAAAAAATCAGATTCATAGGAACATATAATAAACAGTGGCCTTTATTACGTAAAACACTTCAAAGCCACTGGAATGTTTTCATGACAGACCCTGATCTCAAAAGAATACTGGGTGACAAGATCATCATGACTAGTCGCAAGTCCCCTAATCTTAAGGACAAGTTAGTGACCAGCCACTTTGTCCCTACTATTAATGATACTTTCCTCTCGACTGCTAGGAAGAAGGGTTCTTTAAATGCAGGAACTGCTCTGCCTGCAGATACATGTGCCAGACAGATGTGTTCACCGATTTCTCAAACAAAAACACTTTTAAAATCAAAGATAACCTTGGGTGCAAATCCAAGGGTGTAATCTACTGCATTACCTGTCCCTGTGGTCTCCCCTATATAGGGATGACCACACGAGAACTCAGTTTCAGAGTCCTCGAGCATGTGAGAAATATCAAAAATGCCTCGAGAGACTTTCAAAATTTTAAGAAAATTACTTCGGTGGCCCGGCATTTTCTTCTGGTACATGCATCTGATTTTAATCTCCTCCAGGCGTTTGCGATAGAGAGAGTAAGTTTGGGGATGAGGGGTGGCGATCTGGAGAGGGCACTTTTGCGTTGGGAGTCCAGGTGGATTGTCCAGATGGACTCGATGATCCCACGGGGTCTCAACGACTACCTGGGCTTCTCTATGTTTCTGTAGGTCCTCCCTTATCTATACTACATACTCAGGTGTCTCGAACACATTCTGGTGGTTAGTTTGGGACATGTAGATACCCTATGCAATATGATGAGAATCTCATACACCTCCCTCTCCCCCCCTCCCTCCCTCTGTCCATTTACAGGGTCCTGGGTTTGCATATTATCAGTCCGCTAGAAGATTGGAATATATCTACATTTTATCTTGGGTCTCCATATCACCGGATTGACTCACTATATATGTGCGGAGTTACTCAGGAGAGACTTATCATCATATACCTCTGTTCTGATACAAACAATTCGAGGACAACATCATTTTTAATTCTACTACGGAACAACAAGGACATATATTATGAATTCTATTAACAATTGGGATTACTTTAATTGACTTCTAAGGAATTAGTTATCTTTTGCATCAAAGTTACGATTAACATACGGATCTAACATCATGCTTTCTCATATATTTGCTGAATAAGTTATGTCACTTTCCTGGTGCAAGAATATAATTACATGCTCTAATCAATAGCTGTGCCTATAGATGAATTTTTTCATCATTTCTGCACAATTTATGTGCTCATGATATTACCAGTGTTATGGTGGATGAGACTTCTTCTGGTAGGAACTGTACATATATATCTTTTGTATTTACTCTCCTTGATATCAATTTGTGTATATTCCTAAGCTTTATCATACTTCTGTGTGCCTTGTTGCAGTATCTCTCTTTCTCACTGTCAACAATAGTGGTGCTCATTAAGCTACTGGTGACTGTAAGACTTTCTATATAGGGAGAAGCTATCAGTTGTGCTATCAGCACCTTCAAAGTACATAGGTATACCAGTTGTTATATAATTTTTGTGTATGTCACAAATCTTACTCTATGAGCAAGATCGATGCCCGGCTACTGCGCATGCGCATTGCGTGGCTCAGCGTGAGGAAAGTGTTTCACTATATGGGGTCCCTTGGTGTCTGGGCACACGTACGCAGTGGGGCGCATTCTGTCAATCGCCTGTCTGTCTGGCTTTGAGCCGGTGCGGGGCGCAACGGTGATATAAGGGATGGCACCTGATGACATCATGGGCATGCGCAGTTACATTTGTGAGGCGCGACTTGCCCTCAGTTCCCATCTCCACAGGGGGAGGTACCATCTCGCTTGTGAGACTCAATGCTCAGACCTGTTATAGCATTAAGCGACACAGCTATGTATCGGGTTCCTCCCGATGACGTCATGCGCATGCGCATGACGCACTGGTGGGGTAGATTCGCCAGCACTGCCCTCTTCTGTGGGAGAGGGCGTCCTCATGAAACAATTACACTATTGGTTCATCTACTGTGACGTTTACAGATCCACGCAGCAAGTATATTATGCACACTCCTGTTTGTTATTTGTAAATTATGTAATTGGCAGATTTTCACCAGGTGATTACATTCATGGGCCCAATCACATATCCTTTTTAAGCGTGCATGTCAGCCTGCCTACCCCACCACTCCCAGTAGAAGGCTCTTGGCCGAAACACGTAGGAGCAGGTGCAGTAGGCAGGACCCCCTGGTTTTTCCCCCCCTAGGGACACGTTATCATGTTCTGGGTGGTTGCTCCTTGTCTCCTCCATGATTTTGCAGTGTGCCTGACATTTGGTGATGTATGACAACTAGCATATAAGTTTTTGAGGTGTGCCTTTCCAGGCTGTATATTCTGTGGCCTTATCATATATTGCCACACTGTGTCACTTGAGACATTCCGTGAGATTTTGTGGGGATAAGAATGTGTTGATATTATGTGATTTGACCTTTTGGCCATAGCCACTTCAATTTTGGCTTCTTGTCTGTACTATTTTGTTCACCTTGTCAGGTACATTAGAGTGTATTTTCTGTCAGATTTGACAGGGTTTTTCTTCCATTTGGAATTAATTGCTGGAGGATTTATGTCAAGTCTATTACGTACAGGGATCCATGCCTTGTTTTAATTATTCTCTGCTTTCTTTTATTTTTGTTCTGTGACAGTTATGTAATAAAGATTTTGTGAATTTGTACTTCAAAAGGTATACTAGAG
>WSYH01011158.1:0-21459 GCA_036426205.1 Ascaphus truei
TTCTTTGCATGTGAACACAATATTCATATGGTTTTCTTCTTCATTATTTCCATCCTAGGTGGGGTTATTTGAAACCCATCATCCATACCATTATACATTGAATTATATTATGATTGTTCCTTGTGTACTAATTACAACTTATTGATTTCAGTAACACCAAAACAAGTTTGTTGCCGTATAGGTGATGCAAAATACTGGATCAGGGGCAATCTCTGATGACTTGCATTAATTAAAAGAACAAAATGATATAATTTCTCACAATTAAATGCAAGTATGTATCTGTAATACCAATATGGATTGGTATAATAAGCATTTGACCATGAATAATAATGATACATTAGATTTTGTCTGCATTGTTTATTATCCTTAGGTAATTTTGATGTTTATCATATATATATAATATATATATATATATATATATATATATATATGTATATGTAGATAATATAAACTATATATAATATATATATATTATATATATATATATTATATAATATGATAAACATCAAATTATCCTAAAGGATAATAAACAATGCAGACAAAATCTAATGTATCATTATTATTCATGGTCAAATGCTTGTTATATCAATCCATATTGGTTACAGATACCATACTGGCATTTAATTGTGAGAAATTATATCATTATGGTTCTTTAATTAAATGCAAGTTATCAGAGAATTGACCCTTGATCCAGTATTTTGCATCATATACGGCAAACAACTGTGTGGTGTTATGAAATCAAATAGTTGTAATTAGGACACAAGGAACAATCATAATATAAATTCAATGTATAATGGTATGGATGAATGGGATCAAATAACCCACCTAGGATGGAATAATGAAGAAGAAAACAGTATAGTAATATTGTGTTCACATGCTAAAGAAAAGGCTAGTGTCGTGGATCAGAGAAAATGGTGCAAATACCAATCAGTATTTAATACCCGATGATAAAGTGACCCCAATTACAAAATCCAGGATATTTCACGCTTCTTTAATAAGTTCAGTTCTACACCCCTCTGGTGGCCATCTTAATGTGTTCTATAGCAAGAAAACTGAAGTTATTAGTCACCACCTCTAGGCAATTCGGTGAAATGTCTGGATACGGGGTGGGGAAGAACTCCTTTTGTGATGGATCGGATATGCTCAATTATTTGTTGTTTTTAGGGGTAATATTGTTTTGCCCACATATCCCTTGCCGCTACCAGAATTAAGAGATTACACATGTTTAGTGTTACATTTTAAAATGATTTAATTTGTAACTTTCTTTAATCTTATATCACTAAGGATTTTGGGTGGTTTTAGCATATGTGCTATTTACAATGTCCAACACATGAAGAAACCTTTAAGGTTTCCAAGCCTGTTGCCCTCCTCCAGTTTTGCTCAGTATAACTTGGAGATATGTAATGCGCGCGTGTGACTGCGGCATCGTTGTGCTGATGATGCTGGCAGTGTGACTCTACGTGGTGGTTGATGTGTCTCTGCGTGCGTGACTATGCATGTGTGCGCGTCTGCAGTGTGCAGGGTGTGAGTCTGCATGTGTGGCCGTGAGTCTTGCATGTGTCATGTGAGATGTGTGTGTGACTTTGTGTGTCAGCAGCGGGATCTCGGGGGACGAGCTCTTCTCGATCTCTCCCTACGGGTGTTCCCAGCTCCTCTCTCACCTCGATCAGTGGTGCATTGCAAGGGCACGCGGGACGGACAGAGGATGTCACCTCACGTGGCCAGCAAACGAGAGTGGGCTACCGAACCGGGGGAAGACCTCGACTATTTCTTCTAGTTGCGCCCTGACCTAGAGGTGGAGGAAAAGGAAATTGGTGGACAAGGACGGGATAGGATAGCAGTGTGCGACGGTCACTTTTGTTACATTTTTTTTGTACAAGGCAATGCATTTTTCCCCATGAAAATCCTTTAGGCACCAGCAAAGACGTTTCACTTCAAAAGGGAGGTGATGTTGGTATATAATTGGAAGTGAATTTTAGATTCAAAGTATTATTGTAAGGTGTATCGATAAATTGGTGCAAAGTGCTCTATCCCCATCCCAATAAATATAAGGTGTACTATATATTGGTAATAGACGATATTGGTTCTACTAAACAGTGGTGTGTCACCCAAAAAGTGGGTTGTTGCCATTAACCCAAAATAAATTGGCCATAGAGATGCTGCATATGAAGTGCCCATCGATGTGCCGCGTGCCTGTAAATAATATTGGGTGCCAAATAAAAAATAATTGTGGCGAGTAAGAAAAAAAAAATGGAGTCCAAGATAAGTGCATGTGCAAGAGGAGTTCAGTAAGGTGTAGAAAATGTCTGACAGCAGTCATTCCGTGTTCATGATCTATAATTGATACAAAGACGAAACGTCTAGGGTAACCCATTAGTATTGTTTGGACCATGTAAGTTTTGTCATGGACAAGAGCAAGGTCCTGGGTGTAAGTAAGTAGGAAGAGAGTGCACTACGGCATGGAGAGATATACATCTATACTAAAATCCTATACTTGCAAGGTCTGCAAGGGGGGCAGACCAAGGATTGGGATATTTGGGAGATGTGTGAAAGATTGCATGAACACTGTGATACCAATGTAAAAAAAAATCATTCCCATCATCTAGTACGTGATTACCAACCAGGGTTCCGTGGAACCCTGGGGCTCTTGAAGCAGTCTCAGGGGTTCCTCAATGGACCACAGAGAACCAGCGTCCCTCCCCCCCTGGGGTGGGAGAGGGGGACGGAGGGTGCGATGAGATGGAGGGGGGCAGCGCAGGGAGGGAAGCGGAAGGACGGAGGGAGGGGCCGGAGGAGGATGGGAGAAAAAGAGACGATGGGGGAAGGAGGGAGAGGAGTGGAGGGGAAAAGAGGAGTAAGAGTGAGACGCAAGGGATAAATACAGCGAGGCGGAGAGGAGGGGGGGGAGAGTTAGTGAGACAGATGAGAGGGAGAATACATGGCTAGATTGTGGGAATAAGAGGTGGAAAATAGAGGTGGAATAGAGGTGGAAATAGAGTGGAATGGAAACAGAGGTGGCTCGTGAAGGTGTGAAATTTTGTGACTGACCCGTCGAAACCTAATGTGTCAGCCAGATCGGGGTTCCCTGAGATGTTCGCCCGAAATATTCAGGGTTCCTTCCAAAACAAAAACAAAGGTTGGGAACCACTGATCTAGAACATGGAAAAGCATCTACCCATATTGCACAAGTTTCAAATTGTAAAGTAACTCAATGGTGGGGGCATCATAATGTTGCATATAAGACTGACGTGTTCTCACAGCTACACGAAGTGGTTCATTACAGTAGTCAGTGAGGATTATATGTGAAAATTGCCCCCCACCATTTGTTCCCGCAATTTGTATGAGTAATTGTGATGGAACTTTCTTTTTAAACGTAAAGTCTTGCTACGTATTCTTGTCTTGTCAAAAGTTGGGATTGAGGATGACGATATGAAATCCTGTTGGATAGGCCAGCTAGGGGTATTTAAATTCTCTCAATTAGTCTTTCAAATATGAACACCAATGAGTTGCGACAAAAAAAAATAGATATTTTTCTTGAATCCTGACTCTTATGACCGAAAAAAGGTGGAAGATATCTGTGAGAAGAAGATTCAACTGTCCCATTCTGTTCATCAAGGAGATGTGTCCCTATCTGTAAGAGCCACTTGTTCTTTAAATGTATCTAAATGATCACAAAAATTCTTCCAAGGTGTTGTCTTTCAGTGGAATCCTCTCAAACAATGAACTTATAGTGGAAGGAATTCCATCTTTCCAATGGATTATCTCTTTTCATGTAGCAAAAAAACTTTTTAAACGAGGTTTCCTGTTTGTGCATTGTTGAAATCTATGATGGTCAAATAGTATAAAACTCTAAGGGTGCGAAATTAAATCCCTTATGAGAGTGGAGTAAGAATTGAGTCGGAAGTTAGTATTTTTTCCAGATGGTTAATAACATATGTACTTCCTTTAGGGTACTTCTTCTTTTGCTCTCTCCCCTGGTCTACCTCTCATCTGTGGACTCCTGGTCCTCTTCGTTTTTTGGACGGTTCGGGGAGGGAAGGGGTATCATGGGCCATGCTGGGCCTGGCGTTATCTTGTTTTGGTACTCTGGCGATGATCTCCTGTATTGTCTCCATGATGTTTTCTTCCTATTGGGTCACCTCTGGCCGCATCTGTGCTATAGGATTGCGGTAAGGATCTCCGCAGCCTGGTAATGGGGAGTAGCAGCAGTAGTTCGAATCAGGGCGCTTCCGGTCGGAGGTAAAAATGGGAGATGGTCTCCATGCTTATTGTTTCAAAGAAAATAGATATCTTTTTGGTTGTGAAAATGCTGCAAGTTGCATTTTGTCCATGATGTGATGGTGTGGGCGTTTTGAAGGGTTCTTGGGAAAAAGTACATTCTCTGGCGGTGTGGTTACAGGTTTCTGCCCATATACGAACTGAAAGGTGACTCAGGCAGTTTTGGCCCGTGTGAATGGGATGGGAGTTGTTTGGGGGCCCTGACTGGGCTCCCGGAAGCTAGGTAATGGTATATCTTGGAGAGGGTTCTTAGTCATGAAGATCAAAAAGGAATCCATTTTTGAACAACTGGTTAGAGTTTAGTTTGTAAGGTTTTTAATCTCTTTTTCCCAGGGTCAACTGGTCTGAATTCTTTTGATTGTGGAGAATAAGTTCCATCAATTTTATTGAGCAACTATCAAGATTTCCTCCAGTTATCTTCAAACTACTTTCTGGTTGGAACCCAAAAGTTGGTGATTTTTTTATACGCAGACTCTTGGGAGTCTTTTGACTCCTGATATAATTTTCCAATAGTGGTGATGTTCAACCACAGGACTGAATCATCGAAGTTTTTTTTACTGTGAAAAATGAAACGACTAGATCAGATGGTTCCTCGCCAGCAAATCTCTCCGTGAACCATCTTGACATGTATACCTTCATGCTTTACCCAGGGGAGGGAAAATGTTTGCAGCATGCGCAACCCCTTGCCTTACCCTCGCTGGTGTGCCACCCCTCCCTTAACCTGATTGACAGTGTTGTCAAGTAATAGCGTTGGCAAAGGATCACACGATCCCCGGCATTCAATTTGACTGGCCTCGGGGAGAGGCGGCGAGGGGCACCTGCAACTGCCGCAGCCCCCCCATGAAAATCTCCAGCCCTCCTGGGGGCAAGCCCACCACTTGCGTACCGCCGCTAACCGATTAGTATTGTCAGCATTCTTGTATGCATCGTTTACTATTGTTACTTCTCTCTGGGTTTATCCTCAATCTCAAATTTTGTGTATGATGAATGCTTCACTAGGTAGGCCACACAGTCTAAGAGGACATAATATACAAAATGTGTGCCCTCTCCCCACAGGTGAGAGCTATATGTATAGCTTTATTCCAACCTCTTGGGGCTATGTCGCAACAAAAGAAGTTTTGCTAATAAAAAGATACTTTCTTCTTCATCAGCAAACACTTCCAAACAGGGTAGTTAATTAAAAATTAACCTAAAACATGCCATGTAGGTTTGAGCAAACTGTATATATATACATACACATGAAAAAAAAAAAACAAAAAAACCACATTGCATCCTTGCGATCAATGCTTTAGTGGATCATCAGTTATATCAGGCATTAGAGGGTTCACGGGTTCACACGTTTTTACACTGTCTTGTCTGTGGGAATGATATTCAAAGGACTGCAAGGTTTTATCCTGTACATCACTTAAAGCGATCCCAATTACATTTCAATACTGTGCAAATAAGGCTTTAGATGGCACTGTGAGGTTTGGGATTTTCCCAAACATTTTCATTTAATTGTAGAATACTGTATTAGGTCCCTAAAGGTAAGTACTAAAAAGTGGTTACCCTACATCTGCGGTACTCTCTCATGTACCATCTTAAAACATACAAAAGTGTATCAACTTCCCACAGTGGTAGAGTAGGGCAGCCAAGTATTGTACGCTCAGTCTCACTTGAGTCACACCGTGGTCAGTTGAAACGAAGGCGAGTGCCTGGGGTCACATTCAACCATTCGATGAGATCATTGAACATTAAGAGAAAACCCAGAAGAGACTTCCAGCATAATGATGGCAGAGAGTAATGCACATGTTTTGAAAAGGACACTATCTTTTTGCCGAGGGGACGAGATCCTTTTAAGCTACGAGTTCAAAACATTTTTTCTAGAACATATGTTAACAGTTTTTATCTGTACATAAGTAAAAGAACATGCAATTTGCATTTTATCTTCCAACTACACTAATTTCAAAAGTATTTTGCCATTTGGTATGCAGCTCTTTTTTCCAATTCCTAACTTGCAGCCTTTAAAACTTAGGAAGCGTATCACAATATAATGTCAAATAAATCTGGTGAAATATACAGGATGACCACCTAATTAGGTGACCACCCGTCCCCCATTGTTGCGAGTACAGTCACGGTTTTTCGGGAGCGTGTTACCGGATTTCTGTGTGAGGTTTCATACATCGTACAAGGCTATGTCGTGGATCAGAGAAAATGGTGCAACTACCAATCAGTAAATATATATATATATTTTTTTTTATATATATATATATTTTTTAAATATATTTATATATATAATATAATATTTCGGGGATTGTCATCCCTATTTTTGCATCTTAGGTATGTACTTTTTTTAAATTATATTATATTTAAGTTAATATAGAAATTAATTCTTATCATATTGCCTATACTACATGTGTATCAGGAATGACTACTTTTTCTAAGTGCATTCTTTTGAACAAATGTTTATGTATATATGTTTCATACATATTCCAGAGCAATAATAGTTCCTCATTTGACAGTTTACAACCTGTTATATAAAAGATGTTTAGATTTATCAATTTTATTATTAATTGCAAAAGAGAGATTTAGAATCATACAAATTACAAAATCTCAAATACTGTAGATAATTGTATGAATCTTTAATTATATTCATTTCCTAGTTGTGTTCAGGATTTTTGTAACTTGAGTGACCACAGTCTTCATTTTGTTACAATGAAGCTAGGTTATTCTTTTTAATTGTTATAATGTATCCGTCCGATACTCCATTGGTTACAAACATTATGCAGTGTATCCACTCACAACTGTTCTTGTAGTACTGAAGCACCTGTTGACAAATACCCATGTTCAGCCTACTTTAGGTTGTTCTATCTTTCACCTGTGTGAGAACACATTGATTTGGCTCACAGGGCGACATTCCCAGGTGCTCATTTACTATTAAATGCCGATGGGACATATGAGCCCTCTACCTCTTTGATAAAGAGCCGCTGTGTGCGAAACGCATTGGTGTTTCTTTTATCCTGCATGTGTGTGCCAATAAACATATTTCTTGGGAACTTACCCACCCTTGGTGACCATTCCGGTTGTGCACCGCCATCTTTATTCTCCTTTCCTATCAATTAAATTGCACTCTTGTTGTTGAAATGTTTAATTTGCAATTGCTTAATTGAAAGAGAAATTGTATATGTGTATATATATGTGTGTGTGTGTTTGTATATGGGGAGAGTGTGTGTGTGTTTCAAATACGTTCATAAATGAACAGGAATACATTATTACAAGCTGGCGTGCACTTAAAGAAGAATTTATATTATGGGGCGTTTAAATCAGTTCCAGCCAGATTAAAAATGTGAGACATACCGTAATGTGAAAGAACTTAAACTGGTGTGGATGTGAGAGTCTTTTGGTAGGTGTTTCCGTTTTGGGGTCGCGGTAGTAGAAGGAGGAACGTCCGATACTTGTTGAGCCTTGGGGCCCGAGGACAGTCTTTTGGAGGTCGATCTCAGGTGATAAGTCTTGCAATTGCATGGTGGTAGGTGAGAGCTTTGTTCAGGTAAGCTTGCCCGTATGAAGAATTTAAAGGCAGACAAGGAAAATGTGAATCTTTGTGGGTGCAGCTATACTCAAGTGAATGACCAATCAGTTCGTTGAGCATATCGCAGTAGATGTGTTATGTTGCATTGGAGAACAAAACGACAGAATTGAAATGTGTGCTAGTTTATCCCAAGACTTACCTGTTCCTGGGTACCAAAACCCTTGGGGATCCCTGTAAGCTAACTCTCCGGCACCCTCAATCCTTCAACATCTGCAACCAGTTCTCCGTCAAACCCACCTTGAAACTTAACCCAATCCTGAACAATCGTCCTGGTCCCCACCAGCACCTCGGAGAAAAGGTAAGACAAAAACAAAAAAATGCAGTAGTCTTATTATTTGCACACATCACAGTAATGCCTACACAATATGCCTGGGCCCAAGAGCGACACTCTAGGACCCCAAAAGCAACATGTCAGGGTAACCAAGTGGGGCTTGACCTTTATTATAGCCTGTTAACCCCTTCCCTGCCACACTCCACCGAAAACATTGCACTGCGAGAAACAGTAAAGTTGGCTACCTATGGGTATGAAAAATAGTTCAATTACTTGGTCATAGGTGATGCGAAATAGGACCTATCTTACGAGAAATAGTCTAGAAACTAAAAGGATGCCATCTTCCTGCAATCTCCTCCCCCCCCCCCCCCTTTCCACCCTGAAGATGAAGGTTTTGTTTATTTATTTTTTTATATATATACAGAACCTAAAGGAAAAAAAATTGTTTTAAAAATCTGACTTATTCGTTTTCGTGGGCACAATCAATAATGCTGATGCTTTTTGACTTTGTTTAGAACTCTCATAGACACAATAATAATATTATGTTTAAAGCAGCAGTCTCTCGACCAGGCCACATTTTTGTTTTGTTGTGCTATTTTTCTTTACAACCATTAGACGTATGGTGCCCTCTGGATCTATAACTGTATTTCTACTTCAGAAACCCTGTTTACTGAGACATTAGCAGTGTCTGCTGCCTTCCAGAAAAATCTAAATGGCTGGCAAATCCTACTACATAACTACTTTACTACTAAATAACTACATTGTTTAGTAATCTCCTAACCAGGGGGTTCAAAGAACTGAAATAGTGTGGATCTGCTCATATGGAACTACCTTTGTACAAACATCTTCTGCAGAAAAAAATCATGGGGGGGGGAGGGCTGCTTTAGGCATGAGCTACTGCTTTAAAGCCAAGAAGCAAGCTAAAAAATTCCACGAATGCCTGTGCACCACACGCTTATAACACACTTATTACAGACATATTTTGATTGAAACATTAGTGGTAGGGTGCCCAGATTTGAAAATGAAAAACCGTACATTTTTTTTTTACATAACAGTTTATTTATTGTAGTACCCTTATACTTACACCATTATCTTTGTTACAATGTTGTGTGTTGGTGTTTGGACCTCACGAATTGAACAAATCAAAAACCCAGATGTGAGAATTCTGACCCCTTAACCCTTGTCTGGATGTCCCCCCCTCATTCACAATTTCTAAGCAGCAATCCCACTGGATCTAACCTGATCCGCAGTCCCTCAGAGGTACTATAGTGGAGGGGAAGGTGTTCCTACTGCTTTCAGAGCTCCCGGTGACACTTGAGTCAGATCTGGAAGAAAAAGGTAGGTAGCTATACTTCGTGTAGGTATAAACGCTTTATATAGACTGAGGGATGCGAGAGACCGAGAGAGAGAGAGGGGAAGAGACAGAGAGAGAGAGGAGGGTGATAGAGACAGAGAGAGAGAGGTGAGAGCGACAGAGAGAGAGAGGGGGGTGAATAGATACAGATAGATAGAGACAAGCGAGATAGGGGTGAGAAGACATGGATAGAGAGAGGTGTGCTAGCTACCGAAGAGAATTTTGTAGAGAGACTATAGAAGAGGGTGAGATAGACAGAGAGATATAGGGTGAGTATAGACATAGATATAGAGGGTGATAGAGAGATAACAGAGAGAGATAGATGGGTGTAGTTAGGAGAGAGAGAGTGTTAGGGAGACAGATACAGGAGAGGGTGAGAGAGACATAGATATCTTTGTTGATGAGAGACAGAGATTGGTTGAGAGAGAACAACAGATAGTCGTGGTGCGAGAGACAGAGATTGTTGATAGATACAGATATTGTGGTGAAGGAGACGAGAGAGTTTGTTTTGTGATATAGACATAGATTGGGTGAATATACCAGAGTGGGTTATTCTACAGATATTGTGTTGAGAGAGACAGAGCGTGGGTGAGAGAGACCTAGAGTGGTTGATAGATACAGATTGGGTGAAGAGACATAGTGGGTTGAGAGAGACAGGAGTGGGTGAATATATACATAGAGGTTAGCGAGACCGAGAGGTTAGAGATACAGAGGGGGAGAGAGATCAGAGAGAGGGGTGGAGACGACAGATATATAGGTGTGGTAGAGACAGATAGAGGGTAGATATACAGGAGAGTACAGAGCTAGTGTTTAGATATACATAGATCTGGTGAAGAGACATATCTTAGTGTGAGAGTGAGACTAGAGAGGGTGAGAGATAAGCAGATAGATGGTAGAGATACCGAGATAGTGGTTAAGATACATAGAGAGTTTTAGAGAGTACCGATATATTTGAGAGATACAGAGATAATTGTGAAGAGCCAGATAAGTTTGAGATAGGGTTATATAGACAGTATAGAGGTGAAGAGCAGAAGAGGTGAGCGAGACAGAGGATTTGATAGAGACAGAGAGAGGTTGATAGAGACAGAGAGATGGTGATATGTGTTATTGTTGTTGGCCAGTAGTATAAAGTGTTGTGACAGAGAGCTGGTTGACAGAGTTAGAGTTTGCAGGTTGACGGAGAGATGTTGATATTGGTGACAAGATAAGTATTTTAGATGGTGACAAGAGAGAGGTGAGAGTGTTACGAGAGAGAGGTGAGAGGGTTGACATATAGAGGTTAGAGTGTTGACATAGAGATGGTGTAGAGGGTGACAGAGAGAGTGTTGATAGGGTGAACAGAGGAGATGGTGAAGAAGGTGCCTGTGAAGGGTGTGACTAGATAGAGAGAGAGCTTACAGAGATAGTGACCAGAGATAGAGGGTTACACAGAGAGAGGTGTTACACACCATGATAAGTGTGACACACAGATAGAGAGATGGTGACACACCAGAGATAGCAGAGATTGTGCACACAGATATAGAGAGGTTGACACATATAGAGATATGGTGACACAGGAGAGAAGAGTTTGACACCGAGATAGATGAGAGGGTTACACAGAGAGAGAGAGGGTTACACAGAGCGAGAGATGAGGTTGACACAGTGAGAGAGAGAGTGTGACACAGATAGATATAGAGGTTACACATAGATAGAGATAGAGGGTTACACAGAGATAGAGAGAGGTGACACAGATAGAGATAGAGAGATGATACGAGAGAGAGGGTGACACCAGAGATGAATAGGAGTGTTACCCAGAGAGATATTAGAGGGTGTACACAGAGAGAGAGAGATGGTTACACAGCGAAGAGAGAGGGTACACATTAGGAGAAGCGAGATGGTTGACACAAGAGAGAGGTAGAGGGTGACACAGAGAGAGTTTGAGAGGTGACAGCAGTAGACTGGTTTGAGAGGTGACACAGATAGAGGTTGAGAGGGTGATCACAGAGAGAGGGTGACGAGGTGACACAGAGAGAGGGGTTAGAGGGTGACAGGAGATAGGTTGAGAGGGTGACAGAGAAAGGTGAGAGGGTGACAGAGAAGATGGTTAGATGGTGACAGAGAGGGTGATATTGGTGACATAGAGAGGGTGAGATTGTTACCGTAGAGAGGTGAGAGTGACAGAGAGAGGGTTTAGAGGGTGACAGAGAGATTGTGATAGGTGACAGGAGAGAGATATAGCGTGCCCGAGATAGTGACAGAGGAGAGAGGTGTGACACGAGAGAGAAGTGTAACACATATAGAGAGAGGTGTGAACACAGAGAGAGGATAAGGTGTACAGCACAAGAGAGAGAGAGGTGACCATCACAGAGAGAGAGAGAGATAGATTGGTGACACGAGAGAAGAGATGATGGGTGAAACACAGAGAGCATAAGAGAGGGTGACATCATAGGAGAGAGAGAGGGTGACACACATATAGAAGAGGAGTGTGACACCGAGAGAGAGAAGAGGGGTTACCAGAAGAGAGAGAGATATGGTGACACAGAGAAGAGAGAGGGTGACAACAGAGAGAGAGAGAGAGGGTGACCCGAGAGAAGAGAGAGATGGGTGACCCGAGATATATAGAGGGTGAACACCACGAGAGAGAGAGGGTTGACACAGAGAGAGAGAAGGGTGACAACAGAGAGGAGAGGGTGACCCGGAGAGAGGAGAGGGTGACACGAGAGTAGATAGAGATGGTTACACAGAGAGATAGCGAGGGGGACATCAGAGAGAGATAGAGGGTGACCGAGAGAGAAGAAGAAGGTTAGCAGAGTGGTGAGAGAGACAGATAAGAGAGAGGGACAGAGCACATAGAGAGTAGAGAGGGACAGGACAGTATATATAGATATGGACAGAGATGACAGGGGGAAGTTGGGATGAGGGGGAGGTCATGAAGGAGTACAGACAACGGGTACACACACACACACCGGACAGCACACACACACTTACACACACCACACACTGAACCCAACACACGGATCACTGTACCACCCACTACAATCACCTGGACACACACACTGTACACTGGACACAACACACATGGCACACACACTGTTACACACACACACACTGGTACAACCCACTGGACACAGCGACTTGTACACCACACACACTGGGCCACACACACACACACACTGGTACCACACACACACACACTGGTACAAATCACTACTCACTGTACATCACACACACCTGGTACCACACACACACTGGTACACACACATCACCTGGTTCAACGACACACACTCTGTGTAGGCAACAGCACCACACACTGGGACAACACCAACACACTGGTACACACCACCAGGACACAACTTACACAGCCACCGACACAATTGTACACTACTTGACAGACCAAACACACTTAGCAAGGCGTTTACGAACTACACACCAACTGACACAACAGCCACACACACCTGGGAGATACACTGGTACAAACTGGTACCCACACTGGTCAGGCACGCAACACTACACACACACCACTTACACACACACTGGTAACAACGACACACACACTGTACACTGTACACACACAACATACACATCACTACCACATCACACTACATCACACTGCAAAACACACAGCACCATTCACACACTGTACACACCACACTTAACACACTTGCTTAAAAGCGCTTACAGCCACGGGGACCCATCACACCACACACACACTGGACACACACCACGACACAATCTACTCACACTGTTACTACCCCACACACCACACACTGACACACACGACCCTTTACAACACACCATATCACTACACACCACAACACATCACTACACAACAACATTGGTCCTACCTCACACACAACACACTACCAACATAACCACTGACGTTAGTAGCAGAGAGCACCTCTCCAATCATGTTGCTCTCCGCCTCCCCCTGCAAACTCCACCCTCCGCGCCGCATCTGCCCCACCTAGGGGGGGGTGGGGATGATAGGATGCGCGCGTGACACAAATTGTAAACCGTGTGCCGCCTCCCCACGCTTCCCCCGATTAGCGGCAAGGCCACGTCTTCCCGGTGCTAGATTGGGGGACAACCGGCGCAAGCCACGCACATGCGGCCGCCGCCCACTCACACTCGCCGAACGCTATAGTTTACTGGGGTGTGGGGGATGTGCTCGGCGCCTTACATGAGGGCGACATTAAAAATAACAAACGCCACCTCCTATCCCCCCGGTGCTTTCAGAGTGCTGAATTTCCACCTCCCTGACATAGAGATCCAGGAGGTCCGTGGCACGAGACCCCACCACGTGTGCTCTGGTCCTGCAGGAACGGAAGCTCCGCACCACCCGCAGCCGCTTTCCTTCTCCATCGCATCTGGTTTCCACATGCCGTCCTGTGTTTCAGGTGTCTTCCGGTCGGCCTTATTTCTGCCTTCGAGTTTCCTGGGTGTTTTTGTGCCAACAAGGTGGAAACCTGTGCCGTGGGGGTGGGGGAGGGTTGGCAATTAAAAAAAATATATATACTTACCAGCCGGCGGCTGCTGCAGTCTCGCTGGCCTGCCGCGCCGGCCCGCAGAACTCTCGCGCACAGAAGTCCACATGGTGCGCCGCATCTTACTCTCGCACGTCACCGGCACAAAAAAAAAAATGATGGAGGAACAATTGATGACAATCCTGACATTTCGGTATACACACAGAAAATCGGTACCGCTCCCGAAAAACCGTGACTGTACGCGGCAAAAGGGGGACGGGTGGTCACTCTCAATTAGAGTGGTCATCTGTATATTCACATGATTATTTGACAGTATATTTTGATACGCTTCCTAGTTTTAAAGGCTGCAAAGTTAGGAATTGGAAAAAAGAGGCTGCATACCAAAGGCAAAATACTTTTGAAATGATTAGTTGGAAGAAAATGCAAATTGCATGTTTTTACTTATGTACAGATAAAACTGTTAACATATGTTCTAGAAAAAATGTTTGACTCGTAGCTTAAATGGATCTCTTCCCTCGGCAAAAAATTAGTGTACCTTTACAAAGACATTGGCATTACTACTCTTCGCTCATTATATCTGGGAATTCTCTCTCTGGTTTTCTCTTATGTCAATGATCTCATCGAATGGTGAATGTGACCCAGGCACTCTCCTTCGTTTCAACTGACCAACGGTTGTGACTATGTGAGACTGTACGTACAATATGTGGCTGCCCTTACTCTACCACTTTGGGAAGTTGATAAACTCTTTGTATGTTTTAAATGGTACATGTAGAGTAGAGATGTAGAGGGTAACATTTTTAGTACTTACCATCTTACCTAGATACAGTATTTCTACAAATTAAATTGAAAAATGTGTTGGGAAAATCCCAAACCGCCTACAGTGCATCTAAAGCTTATTGCACAGTATTAGAAATGTATATTGGGTAGCCTTTAAGTATGGTACAGGATAAAACCTTGCAGTCCTTTGAATATCATTCACAACAAGACAGATGTAAAAACGTGTAGACCCGTGACCCTCTAATGCCTGATTACTTGATGATCCACATAAATGCATTGACGCAGATGCATATGTGTTTTTTTGTTTTTTTTTCATGTGTATGTATAATATACCAGTTTGCTCAAACCTACATTGCATGTTATTAGGTTAATTTTTAATTAACTCCCTGTTTGGAAGTGGTTGCTGAATGAGAAGAAAAGTATCTTTTTATTACAAAACTTTTCTTTTTTTTCTACATAGCCACAAGGTTGGAATTAAAGCTAACATATATTCTCTCCCTTGGAGAGGTGGCACACATTTGTATATTAGTCGCTCACGGTATCAAATTGAGAGACATTCATCGATACACAAAAGTGAGATTCGAGGATAAAACCCAGAGAGAAGTAACAATAAACCTATGCATACAAGAATGCTGACAATACTAATCGGTTAAAGCGCGGCGGTACGCAAGTGGTGGGGCTGCCCCCAGAGGGCGGGAGATTTTTCTGGGGGGGCTGCGGCAGTTGAGGGGCCCCCGCCTCTTCCCCGAGGCCATTCAAATTAATGCCGGGGGATCGTGTGAGTCCTTTGCACGCTATTACTTGACACACTGCAATCAAGGTAAGGGAGGGGGGCGCGAGCACCAGCCGAGGGAAGGCAGGGGTGCGCAGCTGCAAACATTTGGCCCTCCCCTGGGTTAAAGATAAGAAGTATGACATGTCCAAGATGGTTCAGGAGAGATTTGCTGCGAGGAACCATCTGATCTAGGTTTTCATTTTTCACAGTAAAAAAAACTTCGATGATATCAGTCCTGTGGTTGAACATCACCACTATTGGAAAATTATATCAGAGGTCAAAAGCTCCCAAGAGGTCTGCGTATTAAAAAATCACCAACTTTTGGGTTCCCAAGAAACTAGTTTGGAAGATAACTGGAGGAAAATTCTTACTAGTGCTCAATAAATTGATGGAACTTATTCTCCAAGTCAAAAGTTCAGAAAGTTGACCCTGGGAAAAAGAGATTAAAACCTTAAAACTAAACTCTACCAGTTTTCAAAAATGGATTCCTTTTATCTTCATGACTACAAACCCTCTCCAAGAATATTACCTAGTGGAGAAGAATGTCATGGTGAAAAACAAACTAAATTCACCATTCACACGGGCCAAAACTGACTGAGCACATTCAAGTGTACTATGGCAAGAAACCTGTAACCCACACCGCCAAGAATGTACTTCAGAACACCCTCACAGACGACACTCAACATCATGGACAAAAACTGCAGCATTTTCACACCAAAAAGATCTATTCTGAAAATAAGCATGGAGCCATATCCATTTTTGACCCGACCCCGCTCGGATTCGGAAATGTCGCACACATACCGGTCATCCAGAAGTCCAACACAGATGCGGCCAGATGTGACCCAATAGGACAGAAAACAATCATGAGACATACAGGAGATCATCGCCATGAGTACCAGAAAAACAAGATAACGCCAGCCCGCATGGCCCATGATACCCCCTTTTCCCTCCCCCGAACCGTCAAAAAACGAAGAGGACCAGGAGGTCACAGATGGAGGTAGACCAGGCGGAGCAAGCAAAAGAAAGAAGTACTCCTAAAAGGAGAACTAATGTTATTAACATCTGGAAAAATACTACGTCCCTCAATTCTTACTCCTTACTCCCTCAATAAGGGATTTAATTTCGCACCCTGTAGTGATTTTATGTTATTTGATACCATCATAGATTTTCAAAATTCACAAAGGAAACTCTCGTTAGAAAAGTTTTTTGCTAATAAAGAGATAATCCATTGGAAGATGGAATTCCTTCCACTATAGATTCATTGTTGAGAGGATTCCACTGAAAACAACACCTTGGAAGATTTGTGATCATTTAGATTACATTTAAAGAACAAGTGCTCTTTACGGATAGGGAACATCTCCTTGATGAACAGAATAGTGGACAGGTGAAATCTTCTTCTCAGCAGATCTCTCCACCTTTTTCGGTCAGGTAAGAGCGGATTCAAGAAAAACTAAATCTATTTTTTTTTGTCGCAAACTCATTTGTTAATATTTGAAAGACTAATTGAGGAGATATTTAAATAACCTAAGTCGGCCTATCCAAGGATTTATCATATCGATCATCCTCAAGCCACAACAATTTGACAAGAAAGAATACAGTAGCAAGAACTTTATCGTTTAAAAAGAATAGTTCCACACATTATCAACAAAATGCGGGACAAAGGTGGGGGGGCAATTTTTCATATAATCCTCAGCTGACTACTGTAATGAACCACTTCGGTGACTGTGTAGAGACACGTCAGTCTTATTGCACATTATGATGGCCCCCCACCATTGAGTTACTTTACATTAAACAATTGTGCTATGGGTAGTTTTCCATGTTCTAGATCAGTGGTTCCACAACCTTTTTTTGTTTGGAGGAACCCTGAAATTTCGGGCGAGAACATCTCAGGAACCCCGATCTGGCTGACACATTAGGTTCGCACGGGTCAGTCAAAATTTCACTACCTCACGAGCCACCTCTATTTCCATTGCACCTCTATTTTCCACCCCTCTATCCACTCTCTATTTCCACCCTATTTCCCACAATCTACCTCATGTATTCTCCTCCGCACTGTCTCAACTACTCTCCCCCCCCCCTCCCGCCTCGAGTATTTATCCCTTCGTCTCACTCTTACACCGTCTCTTTTCCTCCTCCACTCTCCTCCCTCCGCCTCCCTTCCCCCATCCCTCTTTCTCATCTCGCCCCCCTACCTTCTTCCGCATTAACCCCACTCTCACCCTTCAATGCACCCTACATACTCCAAAATCCCGTCCACCCCAGGGGGTGATAGGGACCGCTTGGTTCCTGTGGTCCATAGTGAGGAACCCCTGGAGACTGCTTTCAAGAGCCCCAGGGTTCCACGGAACCCTGGTTGGTAATCACTGTACTAGATGATGGGAATGATTTTTTTTTACATTGGTATCACAGTGTTCATGGCAATCTTTCACATCTCCCAAATACCACAATCCTTGGTCTGCCCCCCTTGCAAACCATTGCAAGTATAGGATTTTAGTATAGATGTATAATCTCCAGGCCGTAGTGCACGTCTTTCCTACTTACTTAAGAACACAAGGGACCTGCTCATGTCCATGACAACACTTCAATGTCCAAACAATACTAGGGTTACCCTAGACGTTTCGTCTTTGTATACCATTATAGATCATGAACACGGAATGACTGCTGTCAGACATTTTCTCACACTTACTGAACTCCCTCTTGCACATGCACTTTTATCTTGGACTCCATTTTTTTTTTCTTACTCGCTCACATTATTTTTTATTTGGCACCCAATGATATTTACAGGCAGCGGCAAAGTCGATGGGCACTTCATATGCAGCTCGTATGCCAATTTATTATGGGTTATGGCAACAACCCACATTTTTGTGACACCACATGTTTATAGAAACAATATCGTCTATTACAACAATATATATACACCTTATATTTATTGGGATGGGGATGAAGAGCACTTTGCACCAATTTATAGATACCTTAACAAAATACTTTGAATCTAAAATTCACTTCCAATTATAACCAACATCAATCCCACTTTTGAAGTGAAACGTCTTTGCTGGTGCCTAAGATTTTCATGAGGGAAAAATGCATTGCCTTGTAACAAAAAATGTAACAAAAGTGACCGTCCACTGCTAATGGGCACGTGCCCGTCGTGTCCACCAAGTGCATTGGCGCTCCACCACTCTCCAGCCGCATGGTGCACTAATATAATGGCCGTGAGCCTTGTGCATTGGCGCCTCGGGCCCTCTGTGCAGGGCCCACTGATCGAGGGTGGTAGAGAGGAGCTGGGAACACCGGGTAGGGAGAGATCGAGAGAGGACGCGTCCCCGAGATGCCCGCTGCTGCACACAACTAAGTCACACACACCTACCATCTCACAGTTGACACATGCAGACTCCACGCCCCACAGCATCAGACTCCACCGCACACATGCTCAGACGCGCACGCACTACACTGCATATTCACGCACGCAGAGACACATACATACGCACGCACGTAGAGTCACACTTGCAACGCAGAGTCACACACAGATGCACGCAGAGTCACACCGCGCATATACATATCTCCAAGTTATTACAGATCAGAACTGGAGGAGGGAACAGCTTGGAAACCTTAAAGTTTCTTTCATGTGTGGACATTGTAAAATAGGCACATATGCTAAAACCCACAAAAATCCTTAGTATATAAGATAAAGAAAGATTACAAAATTAAATCATTTTAAAATGTAACAACAAACATGTGTATTATCTTAATCTGGTAGCGGCAGGGATATGTGGGCAAAACAATATTACCCCTAAAAACAACAAATAATTGAGCATATCCGATCCATCAAAAAGGAGTTCTCCCCAACCCAGTATCCAGACATTTCACCGAATGCCCTAGAGGTTGGACTAATAACTTCAGTTTTCTCTTGCTATAGAACACTTAAGATGGCCACCAGGGTGATAGACTGAACTTATTAAAGAAGCGTGAAATATCCTGGATTTGTCAATTGGGGTCACTTTATCATCGGGTATTAATACTGATTGGTAGTTGCAACCATTTTCTCTGATCCACGACATAGCCCTTTCTTTAGCATGTGAAACCAATATACTATACTGTTTTCTTCTTCATTATTTCCATCCTAGGTGGGTTATTTGACCCATTCATCCATACCATTATACATTGATTTTATATATGATTGTTCCTTGTGTACTAATTACAACTTATTTGATTTCAGTAACACCAACCAAGTTTGTTGCCGTATATGATGCAAAATAACGGGATCAAGGGTCAATTCCTGATAACTTGCATTTAATTAAAGAAACCATAATGATATAATTTCTCACAATTAAATGCCAAGTATGGTATCTGTATACCAATATGGATTGGTATAACAAGCATTTGACCATGAATAATAATGATAACATTAGATTTTGTCTGCATTGTTTATTATCCTTTAGGATATTTTGATTTTTAAATCATAATATATATCTATATATATATATATATATATATAATATATATATATATATAGATATTACATTATACATATATTATATATTCTATATATATATATATTATATATATATGATAAACATCAAAATTAACCTAAGGATAATACAATGCAAGACAAAATCTAATGTATCATTATTATTCATGGTCAAATGCTTATTAACCAATCCTTTGGTATTACAGATATCATACTTGGCATTTAATTGTGAGAATTATATCATTATGGTTCTTTTAATTAAATGCAAGTCATCAGAGAATTACCCTGGATCCAGTATTTTGCATCCTATACGGCAACAAACTTGTTTGGTGTTACTGAAATCAAATAAGTTGTAATTAGTACACAAGGAACAATCATAATATAAATTCAATGTATAATGGTATGGATGAATGGGTTTCAAATCCCCCACCTAGTGGGAAATAATGAAGAAGAAAACAGTATAGTAATATTGTGTTCACATGGCAGAAAAGGCTATGTCGTGGTCAGAGAAATGGTGCCACTCCAATCAGTAATAATATATATTTTTTTTTTAATATATATATTTTTTAAATATATTCTATATATAATATAATATTTCGGGGATTGTCATCCCTATTTTTGCATCTTAGGTATGTCTTTTTTTAAATTATATTATATTTAAGTTATTAGAAATTAATTCTTATCATATTGCCTATACTACATGGTGTATCAGGATGACTCTACTTTTCTAAGTGCATCTTTTTGAACAAATGTTTATTTATATATGTTTCCTACATATTCCAGAGCAAAATAGTTCCTCATTTGACAGTTTACAACCTGTTATATAAAGATTTTAGATTTATCAATTTTATTATTATTGCAAAGAGAGATTTAGAAATCATACAAATACAAAATCTCAAATACTGTAGATAATTTATGAATCTTTAATTATATTCATTTCCTAGTTGTGTTCAGTTTTTGTAACTTGAGGTGACCACATCTTCATTTTTGTTACAATGAAGCTAGGTTATTCTTTTTAATTGTTATAATGTATCCGTCCGATACTCCATTGGTTACAAACCTTATGCAGTGTATCCACTCACAACACTGTTCTTGTAGTACTGAAGCAACCTGTTGACAATACCCATGTTCAGCCTACTTTAGGTTGTTCTATCTTTCACCTTGTGAGAACACATTGATTTTGGCTCACAGGCGACATTCCCAGGTGCTCATTTACTATTAAATCCGATGGGACTATAGGAGCCCTCTACCTCTTTGATAAAGAGCCGCTGTGTGCAAACGCATTGGTGTTTCTTTTATCCTGCAGGGTGTGTGCCAATAACCATTTCTTGGGAACTTACCCACCCTTGGTGACCATTCCCGGTGTGCACCGCCATCTTTTATTCCTTTCCTATCAATTAAATTGCACTCTGTTGTTGAAATGTTTAATTTTGCAATTGCTTAATTGAAGAGAAATTGTATATTGTATATATATGTGGTGTGGTGTGTGTGTGTGTGGTGTG
>WSYH01011159.1:0-21456 GCA_036426205.1 Ascaphus truei
AACGATTGTACCACTGCAACAAAATTAGGCGTTAGAACAAAATCACACCACACACACAACACACACACACACACACACACACACACACACACACCCACACACACACACACCACACACACACAACACGACCTACTGAAGTGGTGGCCTCCTTTTCCTTTTGTGTTTCGTACCCTTCCAAACCCACCAGCACATTTTTCACGGTTGGGAGCTAGCTATCTCACACTCTCCCAGACTCACACCTCTCCCAGCCCAGCCTCACACTCTCCAAGCCTCTCACTTCACCAGCCTCACACTCTCCAAGCCCTAAAATCTCCAGCCTCACACACTCCAGCCTCCACACTCTCCCCGCCTCACCTCTCCAAGCCTCACACTCTCCCAGCCTCACACTCTTATCCCAGCCCTCACACTCTCCAGCAGCCTCAACTATCCCAGCCCTCAAACTACTCCCAGCTCACACTCTCCCATCCTCACACTCTCCAGCCTCACACTCACTCCCAGCGCACACCTCTCCCAGCAATAAACACCCCTATCCCAGACCACAAACTCCCAGCCTCACAACTCCCACCCTCCCAGCATCACAAACCCTACCACAAGGGCCCTCACACCCTCCCAGCCTCACACCCTCCCGCCTCACACCCTACCAGCCCCAACCTCCCAAGCAGGCCTCACACAACTACCAGCCTCACCACTCCAGACCTCCACACCCTTCCAGCCTCACACCCGACCAAGTCCTCACCCTCCCAGCCTCACACCCTCCCAGACCTCACACTTCTCCCAGACCTCCCACAATCTCAGACCTACACTCTCCCAGCCTCACCACTCTCCCAGCCTCACACTCTCCCAGCCTCACACTCTCCCAGCCCTCTCACTCTCCCCAGCCTCTCACTCTCCCAGCCTCTCACTCTCCCAGCCTCTCACTCTAAAGCCTATACCTCCCAGCCTCTCACTTGCACAGGCATATCACTCTCCCCAGACCTCTCAATTCTCCCAGCCTCTCACTCTCCAGCCTCTCACTCTCCAGCCTCTCACTCTCCCAGCCTCACACTCTCCCAGCCTCACACTCTACCCAGCACTCTCACTCCTCCCAGCCTCACATCTCCCAGCATCCACACTCTCCAGCCCTCACACCCTCTCCCAGCCTCACACTCTCCCAGCCTCACACTACCAGCCCACACTCTCCCAGCCTCACACTCTCCCAGCCTCACACTCTCCCAGCCTCACACTCTCCCAGCCTCACACTCTCCCAGCCTCTCACTCTCCCAGCCTCACACTCTCCCAGGACCTCACATCTCCAGCCCACACTCTCCCAGCCTCTCACACTCTTCCCAGCCCTCACACTCTCCCCAGCCCTCACATCTCCCACAGCCTCCCACACTCTCCCAGCATCACACTCGCCCAGCTAACACTCTCCCAGCACTCACACTCTACCCAGCCCTCCACTCTCCCAGCCCAACACTCCCCAAGCCTACACTCTCCCAGCCTCACACTCTCCCAGCCTCACACTTCTCCGACATCACCTCTCCGCCTCACACTCTCCCAGCCTCACACTCTCCCAGCCTCTCACTCTCCCAGCCTCACACTCTCCCAGCACTCCACTCCTACCCAGCTCCAGCTCTCCCAGCCTCTCACTCTCACAGCCTTCACTATCCCAGCCCTCAACTCGTCCCAGCCTCTCACTAATACCAGCCTCTCACTCTCCCAGGCCTCTCACTCGCCCAGCCCTACTCACTCTCCAGCCTATCACATCTCCCAGGCCTCACACCCTAGCAGCCTCACACCCTCCCAGACTCACACCCTCCCAGCCTCACACCCTCCAGCCTCACACTCTCCCAAGCTCACATCTCCCAGCTCACACTCTCCCAGCCTCACACTCTACCAGCAATAACACACCATACACAGAAGCACAACTATCCTCCCAGCCTCACACCCACCGCCAGCCTTCACACTTATCCAGCCCACCTCCCAGCCGACACCTTGAAAGTGTTATGTCTCTATCCGATACAAGTTTATTTGTATTGGTTCCACGTCGTCAATAAACACGACTTCTTCAAACGGAGTCTCCTGGTTTTTTTATTTCTCCTACGTTTTCCACGTCTGTGTCCTCACGTCCTCTAGTCTACTCCATGGGTACATTTCGCACGCGGGACGACGGTTCACAGGCGCATTCCTCTCCTGGACCAAGTAGATTTATTCAGATAACCTCCGAGCGGGTCTTTGACGGGTACGAATTCGGACAAGGAGCCACAAAACCAAACTGTTCTGAAGAAAAAACACAAAGGTGTAAGCGAAATATATTTATTAGAGGTGCGTTATTATTGGCCATCATCGTCCTGTAGTTTTCAAAGTATTCAGAACATTATTGTGTTATGTTTTTATATTCCTTTACATTATTCCATCTCTCTGGGAGCACATCCGGAATCTGAATTCTAACTGCTTCCTGTCTTGAATATATTTTATTACCTGATATGCTACAATGATATTATATATGCCATAGGCGCCAGAGATATATTCTTTTCCCTTCACTATTCTCTACTGACCAGGGTCAGGAGTATATATATATTAGGCACAAGCCCCTTATATTCATTTTACATTTGACTATAAGGTCACTTCCACAACTTTTCACCATCGGAAAGGGTGAAATTCTCACTTTAGATTTCAGTGTCACTATTTTTTTATTGAATGTATTTATTACACACAAAAAAAAACCTATTCTCTCACTATTACTGAACCCTAGTCAGACTATACAGTAGAGACAGCGGACCCTTCTCCCTGCGCTTCCCCCGCTCTCCCCCCCCTCTCCCCCCTCCATGCGGCTCCGCACGCCTGGAAATGACCCTGCGCGTCATTTGACGCCAAGTTTGCCATAGCGATGCGTCGCTTGTTAAGATGGTAAGTAAAGCTTACAGAGGGCTCGCGCTATGCCACCACATTTATAATGCCTGTCTGGGCAGCGCGGGGCCCTCTGTCCCAAACACTGCACACCCTGCCCCACCCCCAGGATAAATCTCAACTTTTTTTTCTCAAAACATTGTCGGATATGATACAGTTTAATTCCCAACTTCATGCCGTGATCAGTCGTATTCTGGAATCAGGGAGTACGCTATGAAACCTAGACAGTACTCTGGTGTGTTGCGTAGAAGTTTTGGCAATGCAAACAGCTTGTACTGTTCCATACGTTTCCATTAGGGTGTTTATAATTCAAGTGTTCAAGGGAAGCCTTAAAACAAAAAAATACCATGTAACATTACAGCAACATATAAAGCAAGTTTATTCATGATAATCAGTCTGTGTAATATCCTTGTTAACGTTTTGGTTTTTTTTAATGTTGATGGAGTCAGTTTTAACAAGATTTCCGTTAAACGGATTGGTACAGTATATAAACATGTATATTAAGAATATTTTACATTACGGAACTCCCAGGACAATCACTGTTATATTTGATTTTTCAGTGGCTATATCCTATGATGGTATTGTTTCTTATTTATGCTGAATGTAATGGTTTCAGATTAGATTAGCAGCCAGGGAGGTTACTCTCCCGCAGGGGCCTTTTTATCTCAGGGACCCTCGGTTACCGAACATACGTTACGGTTTTATTAACTGAATGTTTCATTCCTGTCAATTAAACAGATGACCAGCAACAGTCAAGCAATAGGAAGTCGCTCACAAAATCATCCCCTCTGATACGTCACAACTTCCTATAGGCACCGCCGAGATTCGGCAGCATTTTGGTTTTCTTCTCCAAAGGAGCGTAAACACCATAAACTGGCAAGTATGGCCGAAATCGGAAAATAGAACAGTTCTGTAAAAAATGCTATATAAATTAAAAAAAAAAACTAACGGTTAGGGAGAAATTGAGCGTATCTAGTTCCCTCACTACCAAAAGGTGCCCCCCCACAAGAAAAACATTAATAGGTAATCTAGACTCAGTCATAAGAAATAGTGAGTTTAAGAAGATGCAGAAGAGGAAATCAGATGACTGCCTTCACACGCGATCCTCATCATTGGTACAGTTTCGACCGGCACATAAAGGATGTGTAACAATAGAAATCCGTGAGCTGGTACATTTTGAGGACACGTTGACCTGCCCTTCTTCTGGACTTTTCTGAGCACTTCTTCGGACGAGAGCTGAAGGTTTTGTAGGCATGTCGTTCCCACGGAAGAGAAGCCTGGGAACTTTTTTTTGACATCCTACATAGTTTTTCCTGGACAAACTCCTTTCTTCTTTTGCATACGACATTTGAGACAAAAAAAAAGTCTATAATTTCTAAATAAAAAAAGAGAACCACATGATGTATGTTTTGATTATGCCACTGGTTTAAAAGACATTTAAATTGACCTTAAAGCTGCCAGACCAAGATATTCTACATGTGTGGTTTTATTTTTAAAATAATCAGTTCTGTAGTATTACAGAAAATACTTGCAGCATTTTTTTTAACCACTGTAAAGACATTTTTTTATGTATTATAAGTAAGATGTTGTTTTATAGCACTATTTACACAAGTCAAACATCCCCGCTCCTCTTCGTAACAGGATTGGCCACACCCCTTTTTGAGCCCTGCCCTCTCACTAGCGATGCCCCAATTGTATCAGTGACTGCCTGGTCACAGATCTCCCACACAGAACTTTTGCATCTTTGGTCCTCTTCTGCTGCACGACTGACATTTAGTGAACCCCACAAACCGCATCTTCAATCCGATCGATCACAGGAGACCGGATCGAACGGCAACTTCAGCTAATTATTTATACATTGTGTGCGAATTGACTATTGATGCACATATTAAAGGGGAACACATTTTCAATAAGAGCCAGCTTGGACTTCGGCCTTTAAGATATGCCATGTCTCCGTACCATTTAGTAAAGCTTTGTCCAAAGACCTTTTGAGAGCCATGACAACACTAACACCACCCTAACCCCTTGTCACTAGTTTTAAAAATGGCTGGTGGGTTCGACTCCACTTAACATTCGGAATGCACATTGATACCCTGACAACCAGACTTATGCCAAACTAGGGGTACTTTTACAGGAACACAAACTCCCAAGTCCTCCTGGTCAGAAAGCGTATCGCACAGCAGATGTTAATTGCCAATTATTGACTATGGAGACAAAGTATATGGCTCGCGGCACCTCAACCCACCTTAGCAAACCTTGACCACCCTCTACAATTCAATTGTCATTTTTGGTTCTCCATGGCAACTATAAAACACATCAACTGCGATATGCTCAAGAACTAAGATTGGTCCATCACAGAGTCTAAGGCGCGCAAAGTTCACCTTTCTGCTCTTGCCTTCAAATTCTTTATGGCGCAAGCTACCCCAGCAACCCTGAACAAGCTCCTCCACCCCTACCACATGCAGCACCTAATCATCTGAGATACAGAGCTCAAAAAGAATTGTTCATCTGTCACCCATGGCTCAACAAAGTATCCGCCGCGTTCATCCCTTCTCTTACCGTGCACCCCAAAAACTGGAACAACCCTACCGAACTCCCAATCCACCACCAGCTTAAGTCTTTCAAATCTAAGACTGTCACACACATTTTAATGTGTCTGTAACTGTTTCATATGCCCCATAATATTATTATCTTTAACCTGTGCAGTAATGTCTTGGATATAATGTATACCTCTGTTTCATTTATGTAACTGTATTTTTGTACAACTATATTATTTGTCTTAACTCTGTGCCCAGACATACTGAAAACAAGAGAGGTTACTCATGTACTTACTTCCTGGTAAAATATTTTAACTCTAAAATAATATTTAGAATACAAGCCTTGGATGAAATGCTTGTAGTAGAAATCTGTCGTGCCCAGCATTTCATATTTATTCGTTTATACAAACAAATAATACTAAGAAGAAATCACCCACGTTTTATTCTAACCACAAAAAAAATTCCATGAAAATAAGTCTCAAATAGTCAACATTCTATACAAACGACCACGTTGGATGTCGCTCTTCTGCAGAAAGTCGGGAAATATAGGATGGGCGAATGAAAAACCCTCTTTAGTGCTAAATATTATTTTTTCCATTACAGTGAAGGGACAGAATGAACACTCCAACACACATTGTTATAACGCCATTTCAAATGTTAACTATGACCTTTGTATACTCACCTGGACAGGATCACTGGGACCACAAAGTCTAGGGCAGGAGTGACCAACACCAGTCGCCAAGGGCCACCACCAGGTCATGATTTTATGGATATCCCGACTTCAGCCACAATGTTGATCCACCTGCTGATGAAGCAGGGATAAGTCTTAAAAATGATCCGGGTTTTGTGCGCCCTTGAGGACTGGAGTGGCCACCCCTGTCAGGGGGTAAATTCTATTTCCTTGAAAGCAGTCGGCGACCTGTCTTCAGACGAAAATTCCTTTGCATAGAATGTGTATTTTTGCCCCAAAGCAAACCGATTACTATATAGTAATATATATGCCACATATAGACATATATGTTGCAATGCCATGTCCTTATTCCTAGAATTGTGCCCCTTATTTGCCACTGTAAGAGAACAGGTTTATAAATAGCAATGTAGCAGACATTACAACCCACTAACGCCAAAATAGCACGTGAATAATGTGCACGTATTTTAACCATTGGTTCTCAGTGGCACGCTGTAATATTCATCAGTGCCAGAATACCCCTGACACCTCCGGCACTAACGGATCAGTGATCGCTTGTTTTCCCCCGTTCATGGGTCCCCAACGAAGGCGCCGTTGCGGACAAGCCCCCTAAAAATCGAGCAGAAAAGGCCACGACATACAGGAACACGTCGTAAGGGCCACCAGTTTGAGTACTTTTAACACAGTAATAGGACACAGAATATTGCGGCAGCGATAAACGAGAGAGCGTTTACATCTGCTACGTCTGTATACGCATTAATCTGATGCAGGGGTCTCAAACTCTGTTCCCCATGGGCCACCAACAGCCAGCTTTTATGGATACCACTTCTTCAGCACAGGGGGCTCAGCCTTCAACTGAGCCATGAATTGGGCCACTGGGCTGGAAGCAGGGATATCCTAAAAATCTGGCCTGTTTGGTGGCCCTTGAGGACGTTTTTGAGACCCTGATTTAATGCAATAACGTTCACCCGCCACACGCAGCAGTAAAAGCAGGCATTCATTCACAACTGCACGTTAGAAGGGGGGTATAATTTCACCCACAGGTGGCGCTCCACAGTTTCAAAACTTTGGCTACAAATAATAGAGGAGGGAGGAGGGTGAGCCCTGCCCCCCCTCCCCCCTCCCTGCCCTGCCCCCCCTCCCCCTCCCTGCATGTCTTTTTTACACTTTCTTTATACAAATGTTTTCACCAGGAAGTAAACATGGAGAGTGACCACTCGTTTTCCATGCATGTCGGGCACAGAGTCACGGTGACAGATACCTAGTGACATATACATGGTTACATTAAGTGAGCAGGGTTATACATTATATATTCAATGCCCTGTCCTACATGCTCTCTCTCCTCCCCCCCTATTCACATCCAGCCCTCTCTTCCTCAACCATTGCCCAACAACACTTCCGTGCATCACACCCTCCCTCACCTTCCTGTGCAAGGGGTAAGTACACTCCAGCAACAAACCGGAAGGCTGACAGGTCCCAGTGTATGTTTAGAGAGCAGCATGCCTCACCATCAGCAAGGCCCTGCCACAACGCGGAAGTGACAGGGATAGGCTGGAGGTGGAGTATATGTCTCACTGAATGCTGCTCTCTCCTTGTGATTTCCTAATCAGAGTCCCTGCCAGTGACTTATACCAGGGGGGGCTCAACTCCAGTCCTCAAGTGCCCCCTCCCGAACAGTCGGTTTTGTAGGATATCCCTGCTTCAGCAAGGTGGCTCAGTCTTCACAGAGGTTACAGGGATCTCTTACAGAGAGATGAACATTATATTGATATGAAGCTAAGTACACCAGGCCCTCTTCAACTGGTGGCCCCGTCAAGAGCCCTGAGTGCCCTATGCTGTGCGCCTGCTAATTTTTTCATACTAGTTCAGGCGGGTAACTGCCAGTTTTTTTTCAACCCTGAAATTCAGTTGCAAGTTAGGCTAATGTAATTACAACAGTACAGATGTATAATGGGTTCAAAATGTTTATTTTTAGCTTTAATGTATGTACAATGACTTTCACTGTGCTTGTGGCCCTTCCACCCTTGTCTTCAATTTTCTGATCTGACCCCCCTGGCTTTGGAGAACAAGTTGATGCCCATAGACTCAGGCTGGGGGACGCTTTTGTAATGTGGACACACCACAGTAGGGCAGGCTGTGCTAGGGGCAACGGTACACAAATGGCTCAGACAAAGGGCATAGAGCATGGTGAGTGCTGCATCATTCCCATTTACAGCTACTGTATATTATTTTCCCTGTTTTGTGAATAGCCCAGGGAAGCTGAAGTTGTCACCCAGAATTTTGATTATTTTGCTTCTTTTTTAAATTTATTTTTAAATCCATGTTTGCCTTTTTGTTCCATCAATACAAGGGGAATAAGCTGTCATGAGTTTCATATCTGGATCTGCCAAATCTGTAGGTTAAAAAGGAACGCAATAAAATATTACTGCAGAGCACTGCACGTTCGGTCAACATCCTGCCACATGCAAAACTACAAGATATGGGGTGTGGTGGGATTACAGACGGTCAGGTACCTAAACGTAAGGACGTATCTCGGTGATGAGTAGTGTATTAAAGTATGGAGGAAATTAATATTTGCTGTCTGGCTACTGTACACTTCAGAGGTGTGGTATTCTATAACTTTCAGCAGATTTTTTGTTATTATCTCAGATATATATAGATTATATATATAATTTATATATATATATATATTAGATATATATATATATACAGTGGTCGACAAATCACCAAAAATTACTCGCCACTAGTATCAAACGTTTGCTGCTTGGGCCATAATAGGAGCTCGCCACGATGTTTTAAATCCCACTTCGCCCGGGCGAGCAAATGTATAGGTTTGTCGAACACTGTATATATATATATATAATCCTTTTCACCCACCATAACTTAAAATGTGTGTGTATATATATGTGTGTGTGTGTATATTTATATTATATTATATATATATATATATATATATATATATATACATACATGTAGAGGTATCAGTACCGTGTTAGCCGAGCTTCAATAATCAAAAAATAAATAGATGATACCATTCTGTGGCTAACGAATGCTTTTTTGTGTTAGCTTTCGAGATACACTGATCTCTTCTTCGCGATGGTATGAAGAAAGAAGCAAAAGCTAACATAAACAGTTTCTATTGGAATGTTATCTGTGCTGGTCCTTCCCCCGGTGTGTGATGTGTTTTATGGTCTGGAGGGTGTCAAAAGGTTTCCTGAAAGCAAGTGATGAAAAGGTGTGTATGTGTATCAGTGTGAAATAAACATGAATGAGAGCCCACAGTATATACAGTGCTTTACAAAGGTGTGGTGTGGAGTGGGAGCGGATGGATATAAAGGTGTGGGGGGTGTGGAAATGTGAGAGTTAGTAGCATAACCTAAAAGTGTGTTGTGAGATAACGTATGGGGTCACCTATTGGTTGTTGTAAATGGGGATGGAAAAACAAGGAGATAAGCAATATAGTTGCGTAGAGACAGCTTGGTGTGGCAATACTAATCAAGCAAACCAAGTACTGTACAAAAACATGGCCACTATGAGCCCGCTCATGAGAAATATAATAAATTATAAATACTCATACCAGATACAATAAATACATTTTAAAGTATGGAGTAAACTCCGCCACCGTTTAAGCATATACCAATAAAAAATATCTACTTATGCTGAGCCACGATTCAATGTGTTAGAAAACGGGCTTGCAACCACCTTTCAAACCAATTATCATCCTAGCATTACAGTTGTTTTTCCCATGCAGCAAGGGATTACGGGGGACTGCCAGCCAATGAGCCACCACAAGTGTCACCTTGTTGCCTGGAATTCCATTCCCACAGAAAGCCCATTTAATCTGGATTTAATATCAGGTACAGAAAGTTCCGGTGGGAAACAAAACCGTTAGTTACCCCTCATTATTTTCAACTTTTTTCTAGAGTATGAGAGCCTGGTTCTGTCTGTTTTCCTTTTTGCACCTTTTTTGGACGGTATAATTGCACCCTCCCTTTACCTTGTATTACCATAATTTGTTTGTTGGGCGTGACCGTTTCTCCTGAATTATAATAAATGTATAAATAATATATCACATTTCATTTCCCACATCAAGTTTGTAAAATGGACCTGTTTTTAATGTTATCTAAAACCACTCTCATTGCCTTAAAACCCTTCTCCACGAACTTGCCGCACCTTCCCTGGAAGGCCCTTCCCCCAATACCCGACTACAACCCCCTCCTATCCACCGTTAAGGACCCACCCCTTAAAACACACCTGCTTTTATGAAGCCATAATGAGTAGCCCCGCGGCTAAATACATTCCCGATACTTAAAACTTGGCCCCCCCCCATGCAGACGCCACTTACCAAGAAACGTTCCCTCCCCTACTGTCCTCTGGTCAACTGAAACGTTTTCTTTCCCTACTACTATGTAGATGTACTTTTCTTCGGAAATCAGGGACTCGCTCATAAAGTGTAAACATTTTTGAATCTTGAAGCCACTTAATTTCCAATGAATCTGGGTTTATTGTTATTAACTTTGTGCTTTTATTATATGATTGTGACGTGTAATTATGTGTAGTACTGTGAAGTGCTAAATGTTGTACATTAATTTGGCGGCTTACATTAAATAAAAAGCAATCATACACGTACATACACTTATGTAATTCCCAGCAGGTCCGCCAACACCACGACGTTTGTGATAAAACGGAAGTTAAATTGCAACTTAATGTGATTTTTTCGGAGGCAACACTTTCCGGTTGCAAACCTAAAAAATAAACGGTGGGTTTCTTAGGAAAGGCATGCGTTTTTTTTTTTATGCACTCCCTTTTAATACTGAATATGGGGCTGCACATTTTTTCCCCGTAAGTAGGCCTACAACAGGCATCAGACACTTTACTGCTGGTGTGTGATTGAGGGAGACGCGCGCCTTAGGCCCCTCAGGGAAAGCGGGGTGCTTTTTTCCCCTTGCACCTTTGCGGTCCCCTTGCTCGCCGGCGCGCCGTTCAGGGGGCGGGGCAGGGGGGTGGCCCAGTGGGCACCATCACGGACTGGTTTTTTTCCGCCCCTCAGTTGGGCGAATCGCCCCCCCTCAACGTGAACCGGCCTTCCGCGACGGCCGCCCCGGGGGAATTTGTTAAAATTCCCTTAAGAAACCTACAGCTTCCGCGCCCTGCTTGCGGGAAGCGTAGGCGATCCCCTATAACTAGCCCGCTGCTCATTGCCGGCTGTAGGGGCCTCCAGTTCTGAGCCCAAGGGCGCGCCTTCAACGCGCTCTCCCGCCAGCAAACGGTTTAACCTGGCCGAGGCCCCTTAGAAGTGTTAGTAAAATCAAACAGGCCAAACTGTTGTTTTCCTCAATTTTAGTTTTTGTTATCACTTGAAGAGAATCTCCTTCTTCGCCCTATCCAACGCTGTGTTCTTGTGTTTTAAAACTGCTGCCCGTTCAGGAGAACTAAACGTTTAAATGTACGTATATGGTTTTTAGTAAAATAGGACCGCTCCCCCCCAGAGCTCAGGAGTTAGCCAACAGTTTTGTCAAACTTGTAACCTGCAGAGTCATTCAGCTAGAGAAATAAGAAAGAGGTTTAACGGAGTAACAAAAACCCTGTAAAGACAATGCCCTTGCACGTATACAAACAATTATTAGAATTTTAAACTTAAATTAGGCTTACTTTTGGGTTTATTTATATTTTCTAATTGGACTCTTAAAATGGCATTTGTGAAAAAAAAAAGATATTTCTATATAAATAAATCTCCTCCACCATCCCCTTTTAGGCCAACTTATTCTCAGAATGTTGTCTTGCTCGGTTTAACCTTAGAGACAGTGGTGCTTCAACTGGGGGAGGTTCAAGATTTTGTGGGGATGGGTTGGAGAGAGTTTAATAATATATATTTTGAAATGCCCTGGGGGACAACCCCCGGAGGCCTCTGTAATACCTTTGCCTTCCCCAGAACGCATGTCATGGTAAACGAGCAGGTCAAATGACGCTGCAGGGTTCCATAAATGGCCGCAACATGAACGTCACATGAACCCTGGTTTGCGTAATTTGACGTCAGGGCCAAGGCAGGGAAGGAGGGGTGGGGCGAGGCGCTTGAGGATGACTAGAGCAGGGGTTCGCGCTGGGAAAAATGTTTGCGCACCCACCTGCCTTAGATGTTTAGTTCCATTAACAATTGTTTGTCCCCTTCGGGCCAAATTCAGTGCTTTTCTGCCATTAACAATCACAAATTACAATTGTTAAAACGGGGAGGGGGTTGGCAATCCAGACTCTCCCAGGGCCACCAACAGGCCCCAGATATTAGGTTATCCCTGCCGTTCAGCACAGGTGGCTTCGTCCCCGTTTCTGACTGATTAGAGCCATATTTGTGCGGAAGCAGGGATAATTCCCATAAAAAACCTGACCTATTGGTGGCTTTGAGAGGGAAGACCTCGTTTGCCCCACCCCCCCCCCTTTCCCCCCCGTCTTAAAAAAGTCCATGCTTGTTACAATTACAGCACCATTGTTTGGTAAACGACTGGTATGCACGAAGTGTTCCCCCACGTTGTTTTTCTTTCTTGCCCCTTCAGCTGGCCCAGACAGTTTACAGGCAATGTGACCCGTGATTGAGTCGGTAGTAAGAGAGATTACTGGTGGCATTGGCTGATAGTTCTCCAAAATTGAAAATGATGTTCCCAGTTGCCTTCAAACTCATAACATATAATTAGGTACTCATAACAGCTAGCCATATACACGGGCCCCGGTTGGCCCGGATTGGCAGGGAGGGGGTGGTGGGGTTTTTGAAAAAGCGCAGGAGGGGGGTGGCGGGAAAGGCAGAGGGGGGGGGACGTGATGAAGGAAGGCAGGGGGGGGGGGGGCCGTGAAAGGCAGGGAGGGGGGGCCCGTGAAAAGGGCAGGAGGGGCGTGAAAGTCCCCCCAAGGGAAATGCAGGGTAGGGAGCTTAAAGGCCTATTGATTAAGGAGAGGTCTGGGAAATGGTTTGGGTGGCGTTCAAGAAGTCAGGGCGAAAGAACCGGTTGGTGGCGTCAAGAGTGCTGGGGTTCGTCAAAGCAAGGGGGGGCCGTCGAAAGGAATGGGGCGCGCCGAAGGCCGGTGAGGGTAGGGTAAAAGTCCAAGACCGGTGGGGGAGGTGTGAAAGAAGCCAAAAGGAGGGGGGCTGGAGGCGAGGGGGGGGGGGCGTGTAAGGGCCAGGAGGGGGGAGGGGGCGTGAAAGGCACAGGAGGGGGGCGGGGGGGCCCCGTGATGTCAGATGGGGGGGTGAAAGGCAGAAGGGGGGGGGGGCGGGGCTGAAAGGCTTGGAGGGGGGGGGGGGGGAGTGTGTGCGTGGAAAGGCCAGGAGGGGGGGGGGGGGCCGTGAGGAAGTCAGGATTATGGGGGGGGGAGTTGAAGAGACCCGGAGGGGGGGGGGGGCTGAGGTTTAAAGGCAGGGAAAGGGGGGGGGGGCGGTAAACGGCGAGAGGGGGGTGGGGGGCGTGAAGCAGGAGGGGAGGGCGTGAAGGGGGCGTAAGCCGGGGGGGGCCGTGAGCAGACGGGGGGCGGGAAAGGCAGGAGGGGGGGGGGGTGGCCTATTAAAAAAGGCCCCAGGAGGGGGGGGGGCGTGAATGCCACAGAAAGGCAAGGGGGGGGGGGTTGAAAAGGCAGGGGGGGCGTGAAAGTCAGGGGGGGGCGTGAAACGTCCAGGGGGGGGCGGGGCGTGATATGGAAAGGCAAGGCAGGGGGGCGTGGGGCGTGGAAAGGGGGGGCGTGAAAGGGCAGGGGGGCTTGAAAGGCAGGGGGGGCTTGAAAAGGCAGGGGGGGCTTGAAAGGCAGGGGGGTGGGTTTGAAAGGCACGGGTGGGGGGGGTGAAGGCAGGGTGTGGGGGGTGAGTGAAAGGCAGGGTGGGGGGTGAATGCGGGTGTGAAAGCAGGGGAGGGGGTGTGAAAGGCAGGGGGAGGGGGTGTGGGAAAGGCAGGGGGAGGGGGGGTGGGGTGTGAAAGGCAGGGGAGGGGGGGGTGGTGAAAGGCAGGGGAGGGGGAAGTGGTGAAAGGCAGGGGGAGGGGGAAGTGGTGAAAGGCAGGGGAGGGGGTGTGGAAAGGACAGGGGTGGGAGGTGGGTGTGAAAGGCAGGGGGGGAGGGGGGTGTGAAAGGCAGGGGGGGCGACACACACACACGCACACAGAGTGTACACCAAAAACACACACACACCCACACACACACACACACACACCCACACACACACACACACACACACACACCACACACACACGTCACATAGAGCGACACACACCGCACACCTACACTCTACTTCGTCGCCGACCATGTTAGGCGCCGCGAGGAGGAGGGTTTTTTTTCTGCCGCCGCCATCTAGACGCCGGAGGCAGTGCAGCTGCCTGGCAGTGCTGATTCCCCCGCCGGGGGTGGAGATCCACGTGAGCGGAGGGGGTAGAGGTTGAGCGGGAGGGAGGGTAGAGGTGTAGCGGAGGGGGGTAGAGTGAGCGGAAGGGAGGGGAGAGGTGACTAGGTGGCGAGTAGATTTTTTGGTGATTTGTCGACCACTGTATATATATATATATCTATATATATATATATATATATAGATATATATATATAAATCTATATATATCTATATATATATACAAAAATCTGCTGAAAGTTATACCACCTCTGAATGTACAGTAGCCAGACAGCAAATATTAATTTCCTCCATACTTTAATACACTACTCATCACCGAGATACGTCCTTACGTTTAGGTACCTGCACGTCTGTAATCCCACACACCCCATATCTTGTAGTGTTTGCCATGTGGCAGGATGTGACCGAACGTGCAGTGCTCTGCAGTATATTTTTAGATTGCTGTTCCTTTTTAACCTACAGATTTGCAGATCCAGATATGAAACTCATGACAGCTTATTTCCCCTTGTATTGTGGAACAAAAAGGCAAACATGGATTTAAAAATAAATTTAAAAAAAGAAGCAAAATAATCAAAAATTCTGGGTGACAACTTCAGCTTCCCTGGGCTATTCACAACACAGGAAAATAATATACAGTAGCTGTAAATGGGAATGATATGCAGCACTCACCATGCCTCCTCTAGGCCTTTGTCTGAGCCATTTGTGTACCGTTGCCCCTAGCAACAGCCTGCCCTGCACTGTGGTGTCACATTAAAAGCTGTCCCCCCAGCCCTGAGTCATTAGTGTGCATCAACTTGTTCTCCAAAGCCAGGGGGTCAGATCAGAAATTGAGACAAGGGTGGAAGGGCCACAAGCACAGTGAAATGTCATTGTACATACATTTAAAGCCTTAAAAATAAACATTTTGAACCCATTGATAACATCTGTACTGTGTAGATTTACATTAGCCTAACTTGCAACTGAATTTCAGTGTGAAAAACTGCAGTTACCCGCCTGAACTAGTATGAAATTAGCAGGCGCACAGCCTAAGGGCCACATCAGGGCTCTTGACGGGGCCACCAGTTGAAGAGGGCCTGGTGTACTTATGCTTCATATCAATATATGCTTCATCTCCTGTAAGAGATCCCTGTAACCTCTGGAAGACTGAGCCACCTGTGCTGAAGCAGGGATATCCTAAAAACCTGACCTGTTCGGGAGGGGGCACTTGAGGACTGGAGTTGAGCCCCCCTGGTATAAGTCACTGGCAGGGACTCTGATTAGGAATCACAAGGAGAGAGCAGCAGTTCAGTGAGACATGAGACTCCTCCTCCAGCCCTATCCCTGTCACTTCCTGCGTGTGCAGGGCCTGCTGATGGTGAGCATGCTGCTCTGCTAACATACACTGGGACACTGTCAGCCTTCCTGCTTCTGTTGCTGGAGTGTAACTTACCCTCTGCACAGGAAGGTGAGGGGAGGGTGTGATGCACGGAAGGTGGTTGGGGCAATGGTGAGGAAGAGACGAGGGGCTGGATGTGATAGGGGAGGAGGGGAGAGCATGTAGGACAGGGACATTGAATATATAATGTATAACCCTGCTCACTTAATGTAACCATGTATATGTCACTAGGTATCTGTCACCGTGACTCTGTGCCCAGGACATGCATGGAAACGAGTGGTCACTCTCCATGTATTACTTCCTGGTGAAACATTTGTATAAAGAAGTAGTGAAAAAGACATGCAGGAGGGGGGAGGGGGGGCAGGGCAGGAGGGGGGAGGGGGGGCAGGGCTCCCTCTCCTCCTCTATATTTGTAGCCAAAGTTATTGCAACCTGTGGAGCGCCCCTGTGGGTGAAATTATCCCCCCCTTCTCACGTGCAGTTGATGAATAATGCCTGCTTTTCTGCTGCGTGTGGCGGTAACGTTATTGCATTAAATCAGGGGTCTCAAACAACGTCCTCAAGGGCCACCAACAGGCCAGCTTTTATGGATATCCCTGCTTCAGCCCAGGTGGCCCAATCAGTGGCTCAGTTGAAGGCTGAGCCCCCTGTGCTGAAGCAGTGGTATCCATAAAAGCTGGCCTGTTGGTGGCCCATGGGGACAGAGTTTGAGACCCCTGCATCAGATAATGCGTATACAGACGTAGCAGATGTAAACCGCTCTCGTTTATCGCTGCCGCAATATTTCTGTGTCCTATTACTTGGTTAAAAGTACTAACTGGTGGCCCTTACGACGTGTCCTGTATGTCGTGGCCTTTCTGCTCGATTTTTAGGGGCTTGTCCGCAACCGGCGCCTTCCGTTGGGACCCATGAACGGGGGGAACCAGAAGCGATCACGTGATCCGTTAGTGCCGGAGGTGTCAGGGGTATCTGGCACTGATGAAGTTAACAGCGGTGCCACTGAGAACCAATGGTTAAAATACGGCACATTATTTCACGTGCTATTTGGCGTTAGTGGGTGTAATGTCTGCTACATTGCTATTATAAACTGTTCCTTTACAGTGGCAAATAAGGGGGCACAATTATAGCAATAAGAGACATGGCATGGCATAGCATATATGTCTATATGTGGCATATATATATACTATATAGAATCGATTGCTTTGGGGCAAAAATACACATTCTATAGCAAAGGAGATTTTCGTCTGAAGACAGGTCGGCCGACTGCTTTCAAGAATATAGAATTTACCCCTTGACCAGGGGTGGCCAACTCCAGTCCTCAAGGGGCACAAACCGGTCATGTTTTAAGACTATCCCTGCTTCAGCACAGGTGGATCAGACATTGTGCTGAAGCAGGGATATCCATAAAACATGACCTGGTGGTGGCCCTTGGCGACTGGTGTTGGTCACTCCTGCCCTAGACTTTGTGTGTCCCAGTGATCACTGTCCAGGTGAGTATACAAGGTCATAGTAACATTTGAAATGCGTTATAACAATGTGTGTTGGAGTGTTCATTCTGTCCCTTCACGTGTACATGAAAAAATAATATTCTTAGCATAAAGAGGGTTTTTCATTCGCCCATCCTATATTTCCCGACTTTCTGCAGAAGAGCGACATCCAACGTGGTCGTTTGTAATAGAATGTTGACTATTTGAGACTTATTTTCATGGAATTTTTTTTTTGTGGTTAGAATAAAACGTGGGTGATTTCTTCTTATTATTATTTTGTTTGTATAAACGAATAAATATGAAATCTGGGCACGCAGATTTCTACTTACAGCATTTCATCCAAGTGCTTGTATTCTAATATTTATTTAGTTATAAAATATTTTACCAGGAAGTAATACATTGAGTTACCTCTCGTTTTCAAGTATGTCCTGGGCACAGAGTTAAGACAAATAATAGATGGTTACAAATACAGTTACATAAATGAACAGGGTATACATTATATACAAGACATTACATGCACAGTTAAAGATAATAAATATTATGGGCATATGAAACAGTTACAGACCAGATTAAAATGTGTGACAGTCTTAGATTTGAAAGAACTTAAGCTGGTGGTGGATGTGGGAGTCTCCGGTAGGTTGTTCCAGTTTTGGGGTGCACGGTAAGAGAAGGAGGAACGGCCGGATACTTTGTTGAGCCATGGGACCATGAACAGTCTTTTGGAGTCTGATCTCAGATGATAGGTGCTGCATGTGGTAGGGGTGAGGAGCTTGTTCAGGTTGCTGGGTAGCTTGCCCATAAAGAATTTGAAGGCAAGACAGGAAAGGTGAACTTTGCGCCTAGACTCTAGTGATGACCAATCTAGTTCTTTGAGCATATCGCAGTGATGTGTTTTATAGTTGCATTGGAGAACAAAATGACAAATTGAATTGTAGAGGGTGTCAAGTTTGCTAAGGTGGGTTTGAGGTGCCGAGCCATATACTTTGTCTCCATAGTCAATAATTGGCATTAACATCTGCTGTGCGATACGCTTTCTGACCAGGAGACTTAGGGAGGATTTGTTCCTGTAAAGTACCCCTAGTTTGGCATAAGTCTTGGTTGTCAGGGTATCAATGTGCATTCCGAATGTTAAGTGGGAGTCGAACCACATGCCCAGGTATTTAAAACTAGTGACAGGGGTTAGGGTGGTGTTAGTGTTGTCATGGCTCTCAAAAGGTCTTTGGACAAGCTTTACTAAATGGTACGGAGACATGGCATATCTTAAAGCAGAAGTCCAAGCTGCCGTTTATTGAAAATTTTCCCCTTTAATATGTGCATCAATACAATTCACACAATGATAAATAATTAGCTAAGTTGCCGTTCGATCCGGTCTCCTGTGATCGATCGGTGAAGATGCGGTTTGGGGGTTCACTAAATGTCAGTCAGTGCAGCAGAAGAGGACCAAAGATGCAAAGTTCTGTGTGGGAGATCATGTGACCAGGCAGTCACTAGATACAATTGGGGCACTGCTAGTGAGAGGGCAGGGCTCAAAAAGGGGTGTGCCAGATCCTGTTACAGAAGAGGAAGGGGATGTGACTTTGTAAATAGTTGCTATAGAAACAACATCTTACATTATAATACATAAAAAATGTCTTTAACAGTGGTTTAAAAAAATGCTGCAAGTATTTTCTCATACTACAGAACTGATTTATTTAAAAAAAAACACACATGTAGAATAATCCTTGGTCTGCAGCTTTAAGGTCAATTTAAATGCTTTTAAACCAGTGGCATAATCAAAACATAGCATCATGGTGTCTCTTTTTTTTATTTAGAAATTATAGACTTTTTTTTTTGTCTCAAATGTCGTATGCAAAAGAAGAAAGGAGTTTGCAAGGAAAAAACTATGTAGGATTGTCAAAAAGTTCCCAGGCTTCTAATTCCGTGGAGAACGACATGCTACAAAACCTTCAGCTCTCGTCCCAAGAAGTGCTAGAAAAAGCCCAGAAGAAGGGCAGGTCCAAGTGTCCCAAATGTAACAGCTCAAGGATGTTCTATTGTTACACCTGTTATGTGCCGGTCGAAACTGTCCCAATAGATGAGATTCCGCGTGTGAAGGTCAGTCATCTGATTTCTCCTTCTGCATCTTCTTAAACTCATATTTCTTTATGATCTGAGTCTAGAAATACTTATATAATGTTTTTCTTTGGTCACTTTTTGGTAGTGAGGGAACTAGAACAGCAATTCTCCCTACCCGTTAGTTTTTTTTTTTTTAAATATAGCATTTTTTTACAGAACTGTTCTAATTTTCGCTCCTGAGATACTTGCCAGTTTTATGTGTTTACGCTCCCTTTGGAGAAACCAAAATGGCTGCCGAATCTCGGCGGGCCAATAGGAAGTTGTGACGTTATCAGAGGGGATGATGTAGCGACTTCCTATTGGCTGACTGGTGCTGCCATCTGTTTAATTGACAGGAAGGAACATTCAGTTAATAAAACCCGTACGTATGTCGGGAACCGAGGGTCCCCTGAGATAAAAAGGCTGCGGAGTACCTCCCTGCTCTAATCTAATTCTGAAACCATTACATTCCATAAATAAGAAACAATACCATATAGGGATATAGCCACTGAAAATCAAATATACAGTGATTGCCTGGGAGTCCTGTAATGTTAAAATATTCTTAATATACATGTTTAATATACTGTACAAATCCGTTTTAACGTGAAATCTTGTAAAACTGACTCCATCAACATTAAAAAAAACAAAACGTTAAAAGGAATATTAACAGACTGATTATCATGAAATAAACTTGCTTTTATGTGCTGTAATGTTAAATGTATTTTGTTTGTTTTAGCTTCCCTTGAAAATTGACATTATTAAACACCCTAATGAAACGGATGGAAAAAGTACAGCTGTGCATGCAAAACTTCTAGCACACGAAGATGTTACTGTTTATACGTATCCCTGTATTCCAGAATACGACGATCACAGGCATGAAGTTAGTGGATTATACTGTATCATTCGACAATGTTTTGAGAAAAAAAAGTGAGATTTTCTGGGGGTGGGGTGTGCAGTGGTTACAGAGGCCCGCGCTGCCCAGAAGGCATTTAAATGGGTGGCATCGCGCGAGCCCTCTGTAACTTTTACTTACCTTAACAGCGACGCATCGCTATGGCAACTTGGCGTCAAATGACGCTGCAGGGTCATTTCACGTCGGAGCCCAGCATGGGAGGGGGGGGGGAGAGCAGGCAGGGGAGCGCAGGGAGAAGCGTCCCTGCTCTACTGTATATAGTCTACTAGGGTTCAATATGTGAGAGAATATGTTTTTTTTTGTGTGTAATAAATACATTCAGATAAAACAAATAGGTAGCACTAAATCTAAAAGTGACATTCACCCCGATGGGTGAAAAGTGTGTGGAAGTGACCTTATAGTCAAATGTGAAAATGAATATAAGGCGGCTGCCTAAGATATATATAACTCTGACCACCTGGTCAGAGAGAATAGTGAAGTGAAAAAGAATATATCTCTGGCGCCTAATGCATATATAATACATGTAGCATATAGTAAATAAATATACAACCAGGACTGGCAGTAGAATCAGATTCCGGGATGTGCTCCAAGGAGATGGAATCATGTAAAGGAAATATAAAAACAAACACAATACATAGTGTAATACTGAAAACTACAACGATGATGCCAATAAGTAAACGCACCTCTAATAAATATATTCTGCTTAACATTTGTGTTTCTTCAGACAGTATTGGTTTTCCCTGGTCCGAATTCTGTACCCGTCAAAGACGCCTCGAGGTATCTGAATAAATCTACCGGTCCAGGGAGAGATTATGCGCCTGAACCGTCGTCCAAGCGTGCGAAATGTAACCCAGAGAACGACGGACGTGAGGACACAGACGTGGAAAACGTAGGAGAAAATAACAAAACCAGGATGCACTGTTTGAAGAAGGTCGTGTTTATTGACAGCACGTGGAACCAAACAAATAAAATTGTATCGGATGAACGACTTCAAGGTGAGGCTGGGAGAGTGGGGCTGGGAGAGTGTGAGGCTGGGAGGGTGTGAGGCTGGGAGGGTGTGAGGCTGGGAGGGTGTGAGGCTGGGAGAGTGTGAGGCTGGGAG
>WSYH01011160.1:0-21456 GCA_036426205.1 Ascaphus truei
CACACACAATCAGAGCGATGGTCACTAACACACACAATCAGAGCGATACTCACTAACACACAATCAGAGCGATACTCACCTGGACACTCACAGGGATACTCACAGGGGGAAGCCTAGCTGGCTAGGTGCTGAGCGCCACATCAATGTCTTATCCAGGACTTGCTTCCGCTCTCCGATGAGGTAGGGACCAACCAGACGTCTCTGGTACAATTAGTGGCAGAGCACTTCCAAGATTCCCGCTGAGAAGTCCCGCTCTCCTCCTCTCCGGAGACTCACGGTCCCGCAGCACAAAGCCCTTTTGAATCTCCCGCTCGGATAGGCTCCCAGCCTCGTTTTCCCATGTCTCCGGCACAGCCTCTGAGCGCAGCGCTTAGATCCGCGTCAGGATCAGACTGAGCGCTGGTTCCCCTTTTCTAGCTTCCCCGCTACCATAGGAAAGCATGGTAGAGGGACTGGCGACCAATCACAGTGCGGATGCTGCTCACAGACCAAATCAGGAGGTGGGGGCTCCCCTGCATTGGCCAATGAAGGCTGGGGGAGTTAAAGGGCTTATGGAGGGAAAAACAAACCAATGAGAGCAGCGCCGGCCAGAGGGACACGGCAACGGCTTCCCCCGGCCGGCACGATCTCTCGCCGGGCTGGCACCGCTCTGACTGGGGAGGCAACCATTTGCTCTAGTTTTCAGGCGGATGGCCGCCGGCCCGTTCTCCGCCCCTGGGCACTTTTTCCGTTGATCTCTGCACCTCGCTTCCCCCTCCAGTCCCATAAGCAGCCATTTTCACTGGACATGCGGGCTGCACACGAGGGGTCTCCAGCCCGGCATGTCCAGAGACTCCGGCTCTGCTTTACTGTGGCACAGAACCCATTTTTACACACAGGAATAAAGAGTACACTTTCACGTGGGGTGGAAGGGGCAGGTGGGCATGTAAAGGCGGGGCAGCTCAGGGCCAGGTGAGCCACAGACCAGACTTAACCTTTATTTTACTGCTCCCTGGCCCCGCGCTCTTCCCCCGGCCCGAATACAGCAATCAGTTTAATGCCGGGGCGGTTAAATGAACCACGACAACATTTAAACTGTGACGGCCAGGGCACGGGGCCACTGCAAGTACGGGCATCTCCTCCCGCTACCATGTGACGATGCATCGCCATGACATCACATGACGCGAGGGCAGGCAAGAGGCCTCGCGCAGCACGTGACGTCATCACGATGCAGCAGGTGGAGATGCCGGCTCCAGAGCAGGCAAAAGGCCCCGGCAAACTCCCTGTGCGCCCAGCCCCGGCAAACTCCCAGCCTGCTTTGCCTCAACCCCACTGTGTGCCATATTTAGTAAGCGGTGATATCCCACATCACACCTGCAGCCGCTGCAAGAAACCTAATGGCTCATGTGTCTATGTGGGAGAAAAAACATCATACAAACATGTGTCTGCTTTATCCAGCACCTGTGCCTGTTTTTAAGGTGCTGCATAAAATTATTTGCTGGCATTTTCCCTTTTCCTGCGGTTTCCTCTCGTGTAACCCGTTCCTGCGGGCTCTGCAATGAAATATTCTCTTAGGACGATGACTGTGGAGAATAGGAGACTCGTTGTGGCTTGCGATACCTTGTGATAAGAAGATTAGAAAATTCCGGAACCCATTAGAATGGCTCAGAACGGCTGCGTATGTCAGGGCGTTCTCCTTGGAAGCACTTCAATGTTCCTGTAATGCTGTAGGAGTTATACAAATGGGCCCCATGCTATGTGCTGCTAAGTGAAATAAGCTCCGGAGGTCTTAGGCTTTCACTCCATTTCTCTGCCTACTCGCTTACCGCACAATACAAATTGATTGTCGCTCTTAGAGTTTTCCCACTCATGACAATGTCCCTGTGTGGGTTGAATGTTGCTGCTAACACCAGAAGCCATTTTAATCCTAACAGTCAATAGATGTTATTAGCATTCGTTTATATATAGTCCTGCAAAGAGACACAGCACCGTACAAAACATTCCTGTCCTTAACAGCATACAATCAGCCTCCTTTCTTTTAAGGCTATACAGTCCTCTGCCGCTCCTTACATCTCACCCTAATCTCTCACTATACACCCCTCTGCCCCTCCTTACATCTCACCCTAATCTCTCACTATACACTCCTCTGCCCCTCCTTACATCTCACCCTAATATCTCACTATACACTCCTCTGTCCCTCCTTACATCTTTCCCTAATATCTCACTTTACACTCCTCTGCTCTTCCTTACATCTCTCCCTAATATCTCACTATACACTCCTCTGCTCTTCCTTACATCTCTCCCTAATATCTCACTATACCCTCCTTTGCTCTTCCTTACATCTCACCCTAATATCTCACTATACTCTCCTTTGCTCTTCCTTACATCTCACCCTAATATCTCACTATACCCTCCTCTGCCCCTCCTTACATCGCACCCTAATATCTCACTATACCCTCCTCTGCCGCCTTCTTACAATCCATCCCTAATTATCTCACTATAATCCATTGCTCTGTCCTCTACATTCTCAAACTAATGATCTCTACTATACCTCTCTGCCTCTCTTTACATTCGCACCTAATATCTCACTATACCCTCCTTGCCCCTCCTTAATCTGACCCTAATATCTCACATTACCCTCCTATGCACCCTCCTTACACTCACCCTAATATCTCAACATTACATCCTCTGGCCTCTCTTACATCTCACACCTTTTCACTATACACCACTGGCCTCTATCATCTCACCTTAACCTATTAACCAACCTCCTCTGCCCCTCCTTACATCTCCCCCAATCTCTCCACTATAACACCCCACTGCCCTCCTTACATCTATCCATAAACTACACTATACAACATGGCGCTCACCTTACATTCACATACCTCCTCTGCCCCTCCTTAACTCACCCTAATCTCTATACCTCCTACATCTCACCCAAATATCTCACTATACCGCCTCTGCCCCATCATTCATCTCACCCAAATATCTCACTATATACCCTCCTTTGCCCCCCTTACATTCACCGTAATATCTCACATACACTCTCTGCTTCCTTACATCGCCTCCCTAATATCTAACATATAACCCTCCTCTGCCCCTCCTACATCTCAACCCTACACATATCTCCATATACCCTCTTGCCCTCGTTACATCGCACCCTAATATATCTACTACCTACCCTCCTCTGCTCCTCCTTACATCACCCTAATATCTCACTATAAACCTCCTCTGCCCTAGTACATCTCAACCTAAATATCACTATACCCTCACTTGCCTCTCTTACATCGCACCTATATCTCATATAGCCCTCCTTGGCCACATCCTACATCGACCCTATAAATCTCATATAACCCTCCTCGCCTAGCGCTCCTACACGCACCTAATACTCACTATACCCTCCTAGGCCCTCCTTACTCTACCCAATCTCCATATACTACCCCACTGGCCGCCTTATAGCACCTTATATCTCAACTATACTCTCTCGAGCCACATCTACATCTCACCCGAATATCTACCATAACCATTCCTCTGCCCCTCCTACATCTTCACCCTAATATCTCACTATACCCTCCTGCCCCTCCTTACATCTCACCACTAAGTATCCTAACGTATAACTCCTCGGCCCCTCTTACATCTCACCCCAATGCTCTCATACACCCCACTGACCCATCCTCAACATCTCACACTAAATCTCACTATACCGGCCTCTGCCCCTCCTTACATCTCACCCTAATACTCACCATACCTCCCTGCCCTCCCTACATTTCACCCTAATATCTCACTAACCCTCTCTCTGCCCTCTTACCATCTCACCCAATCTCTAATATACACACCAGGCCCTCCCTACATCACTCAACCGAAATCTCAGGATACCGTCCTCTGCCCCTTAATCTCACCCTAATATCTCACTATACCCTCCTCTGTCCCTAATTACATCTCACCTAATATCTCTCGATACCGTCCCTCTGCCCCTCCTTACATCTCACCATAATCTCTCACATAACCCCCTCTTGTCCTCTCTTAATTCACCCTAATATCTCACTAACACGTATAACATGGTGTGTCCCATATAATACTATCTTTCCCCACATAGTATAATAGCTATGTAAATCGTTAAAATTACAGGCAGCAGCAGTGTCAAATTATGAGCCAGTGACCCCCCTCCCTCTGATCCTAGAAAGTGAAGGAAGGAAGGTGGTGACTCATGGCCTGTGTACAGCCTTGGAGGTGGGTACAGTCATGAGCGCCCCCTTCCAGAGTTTTCCAGGAGGAGCATCAAAGTTTGAGTAGTTCTACATGTTATGTGGCGGTCACTATCACCCACATACCTCTAACTCATTCCCCTTCTCGCCTTTCTCTCTCACTTTGAATCGGCTCTCTTTCTTCTCTCCTCAGACTCCCTCTGTTATTCTCCTTGGGGACTGTCAATTGCCACATTATGACTCTCTCCTTGGGCTTCCCGCTTTCTTCTCTAACCTCTTCTTTGGCTTCAACAGTGGACTGCAAGCCAGCACCCACAAGGATGGCCACTACTAGACCTGGTTTCACTAAGAATTCTCCTCTCTCCGATTATCATTTTCCCTTATTTCCTCTCTCTGACTCATCTCATCTAATTTTCTCTCTATCATCGCTTCTCCCCCTTCTCCACCTCCATCTACACCCCGGTTCTCCAGAAACCTGCGCTCTATTCACTTACCTGAATGTGAGCCACTTTACGACCTCCCTCCTCTCTACTCAGTTGCTACAGACCCCGACACCTGGTCAGGACAACTACCAACTCTGTCTTGTCCTCGGTTTTGATCTACATGCCCCACTTCTCTCTGCCGCACTCGGCCTTCTAACCCTAACCCTGGCTAAATTCCCACACACGGGTGCGTTACTCACTGTTCCTCGAACGCTATGGAGAAAGTCACACTTCGCAGTAACTTCCTTACTACAAATTAGGCATCCTGTTTCAACTCTGCCCTCATCGCAAGACCTACTTTTCTGACTAATCAACAGCACAAGTCTAACCCAGCCGAATGTTCTCTGTCTTTGATACTATACTCAAACCACCCTCGGCTGCCCTTCCTTCCTCCGTCTCCGCTCACGGACTTTGCGGCTATTTTAAGGAAAAGGTGGAACCATACGTCAGAACATCCCCTTGTTTTCTTCCATCCACACCTCTTCCTAACTCTCTCTGCCTTCCTTGACTCTTTTTCACACTGCTCAGAGGAGGATGTGTCGCTGTTGATCGCCTCTTCTCCTTACCACTTGCCCTCTGACCCCATTTCCTCCCATCTCCTAAAACCTCTTGCTCAACTATAATCCCTTACGCTCACACACATTTTTACTCCTCCCTCTGCCTGGAACCTTTCCATCCCTCCTCTCAATATGCAACAGGATACCATTACTCAAAAACAGCAAGCTTGACCCTACCGTCTTGTAACTACGACCTGTCTCCCTCTGCCTTTTGCCTCTAAACATCCTGAACGTTTGTTCTTCTCTGCTGCTCCATTTCTCAACACCTATTCTCTCCTAGAACCCTCTACAATCTGGCTTCCGATGCTCACTCCACGGAAACCAGCCTCACTAAAATAACTGAGACGCCTCCATGCTGCCAAAGACAGAGGGTCATTACACTCTGCTCATATTAATCGACTTCTGCAGCATTTGAATGTGGATCACCCCCTTTTCTTCACATTCTCCATACTCTTGGTATCGGAACAAAGCTCTAACCTGGATCTCATTCCTACTCCTCCCATCGTATTCAGTGTTCTTCTGCTAACACCTCTCCTCCTCATTGATCTCTCTGTGGGGGGTACCCCAGGGTCTGTCCTGGACCTCTTCTCTTTTCTCTGTGACCACTCTCTCTAGGTGACCTAATAACATCTTTTGGTTTAAAAATCACCTCTATGTGACAACAACAAATATTATTCAACACCCCGACCTACACCTGCTATACAGACCAAAGTTTCTGATGTCTCTCTGCTATATTCATCCTGGATGGCCCTCCGTCGCCCTAAACTCAACTATGAGCTAAAACAGAGCTCCTCATACTTCCTCCAAACCTGGCCCTACTACATCTATCCTAAATGCTGCTACCAGAATCACTCTACTCTTCCTAGATCTGTCTTCAGCATTCTCCTCTGAAATCTCTCCTGGCTTCAATAAAATCCCCATCTCACACTCCATTCTTCTCCTCACTTTAAAGCTTTACACTCTCTGCCCTCTTACATCTCAGCCCAATTTCTCGCTATGCAACATCCCGACTCTTGCGTTCTGCTAAAGGATGTCTCTTTCTACCCCCTTTTTATCTAAGCCTCCCCGCCTTAACCTTTTCACTGACTGCCCCAACACCTTGGAATGCCTTCCCCTCAGTACCCGACTAGCACTCTCTATCCACCTTTAAGACCCACCTTAAGACACACTTGCTTAAAGAAGCATATGAATAGCAACTGTGAATTCTGAACACATGATACATAAAGCTTGGCCCCCTGCAGACGCACTTACCAGAACTCCCCCCTAATCTCTGTACGTTCTCCCACCACCCAATTAGATGTAAGCTCCTTGGGGCAGGGACTCCTCTCCTTAATGTTGTTATGTCTAAAGCACTTATTTCCCACGATCTGTTATTTATATTATCTGTTTTATATTATCAGTATCTGTTACTGCTGCGGCCAAGTTTATTCGAGCATTTGCCCGTTCTTGGCCGCAGCAGTAGCCTGGCGCGCGCCCGAGAGTGACGGGCGCGCGCCGAAGCAGCGGAAGAGCGCCCTCCGATCGGGGCGCTCTCCCTACCGCTGCCGGGTCCGCCGGGTCCCCCGGAACCCCCTGCCGCTGTCCCGCGATCGCGGGACACCAGGGCTCCCTCGGGGAGCCCCTGGACGCGCGTGCAGGGGGCGCACGCTCCCGAAGACGCGTGACCGCGCGTCTATGACGCGCGGCACGCCGAGGGGCGGCCACTAGCAAGCCGGGAAATCTCCCGGCTTGCGGATCTGGCCGATGCGCAATAAAGCGTGTCGCCAGTGTATTTATTCGATTACCACATGTATTACTACTGTGAAGCGCTATGTACATTAATGGCGCTATATAAATAAAGACATACAATACAATACTCTGCTCCCCAGAGTGAGAGGAAGGGCTGTCAGTCTTCCCCATCGGGGGAAAGCCTGCCCACTCTAGGTCGGACGGCCTAGAGACCATCAAGACTTAAGGCCCCATAATATCGGGGCAGCACCATCAAGAAGACCTGGGACTTCGGAGATACCATACTGCTGCTATGAAGAGCTGCTGAAGCTATGCACAACAATAAACCCCGTTCAACTATACATCTGCCTCGTGTCAGTTCCTGGGCAGGAGGGGTAAGGAGTGCAGTGATGGGGACTGACATCCATATACCATGGGTCTCATCACCGCTGGGGGCGCTGCTGAGATCAATCAGGACAGGCTTTCAGGCTTAAGAGCTACAAAACCAGAAGAGAAAAGCAGCATCTCAAATCTAGCTCTAGAGAGAGAGGGGGGGACAGGGGTAGCCAAAGGAATCTTTTTATCTGCCTGAAGCTGCAACCTGCTCTGCCCTAAGGATGTTTGGGTTGGGCTATAACTACTGTCCTGTTCAAGTTAAGTCACCTTTATGGACTGATAGGTGTAGGATGTCTAGAAGGGGGTGTTACTGGGTGGTCCCCAGGAGCCACCGAATGAAGGGTCTGCAGTACCAGTGCCTAGGGTGGTGACAGAAAGTCTGTGGGTATTGTCCGGAAAGGAGGTACCACAGGGTCCTATGTATGAGTAGTAAGTCCCAAGCACCATGAATCACAGAGAGCTGGATTTATTAATAGCAAGATGAGATATGCTTCAAAGGAGGTTTTACCTGCCAAAGAGTAGTCTCTGAGTTATAGACGCAACATAAGGAACATACACAGCGTTTCCAAGATGGCATCCACCGCGTGGTGGGATGTGTGCATGCGTCCAAGATGGTGCTCCCGCCAAGAAAACGGGACCGCATGGGATGGTGTGCAAGATTTGCAAAAGTTTGCAGAAAGAGTTGCAAGCTTTCGGCGCCAAACGAAGGGTGCCGCCCCTTATGCTGATTGGCTCAGTAGGTATTAGATCTGGTGTGTGCCAAATCAAACAGTGCATCTAAAACCACCGACACAAAAAATGTCTATGAACTGACATGCAACAATTTATTATAATACATGAAAAGTAATGTCCCAGTAAGGACTCTAAGCTTCAAGATCCATGAGCGGTAAAGTAACTCCGTGTTAGCACACAATGTAGCTTGCTTGAAGAAACAAACATTCTATGAACATAGATCAGTCATTTGTATAATAAAATCTTGATACAATTGTATTGACAGGAGTACTCACTCAATTGCTTGTATCTTGCAGGGTTTGGAACTGCAGCAGTCGTGCTTCCATCCGGACAAGAGCAGGAACAGAACGGAGACGGCGTTGCACAGCTACGAAGAACTCCACAGGGGCAGGTGAGTGTAGTAGTAGATTGGCTCAGGCGGAGTCAAGTCAAGCTACTGATGTTAGCCTTACCTCTGAAATTCACCCAGGGGAGGAGCTGATCGAGTAACAGCCAATCAGAGCTGTTGTCCCGGATGGGAGGAATCTTAAGAACAGACTCAGAGCTCATTCTGTTGAGAGCTATCAAAGAGTGAGGAGCTGCCTACTATTGTGAGGAACCACCACATACCATGGCTGCCTCTACTGATGTCAACAATCTAGAAGTATCCAACTACTCCCTCCCAGCTGGCTACCTGATGGGGAAGGTTGGAAAGCAAGTTCACCTGAGATGTATGAGTGCGCACTGCCGCCTGCCTGGTGGCCCTGTTGGCCTAGAAGCGCGGTGCCAGTACTGTGGCACCTCCTACCTGCGGCGTGCCAGCCCAGTGCCTGCGGAGCTACGAGTGCCTGTCTCAAGAGCCGTTACCCTGAGCGGTGCGGTCTCGTTCCTGTTTCCAGCTATCACGGATGCTGCGGGCCCGTGCGCCATTATTAATGTGGCCGGAGGCTCCAGTGGTCCGGTGCCACTGTCAACTACAATATCTACCTCAGTTGCTGCTGCAGACCTTGCTGTGGGCCAGTGTGCCCTGCAACAGCTAGTGCGACCTACAACGATGGTACCGTCGGTCCCAGGCTTGGAACTAGTACCTAACCACGACAACGAGGGTGAGTGGACTGCCCCAGGGGTGTCGGGTGTGAGCCCCCAGGTGACCGCGGAGCACGGTAGCTCCTTAAGCATGTTCGCCCGGGCGGGCGACTGGCTCGCACCGGCATCGCGTCCTGGCGGAGGTGTCCAACCTAGAAGAGGATCTCTACCGAGCGGGACCTGTGGATCAGGGCCCACAGCCGACGTGCCAAGCAGAGAGAAGATTCAGCTCCATCGTGGTCATCCTTGAGCCAGCGGAGGTTCCGGAACGGCCTCGAATCTCCGCGACCCCAGATGACGCTGCTGATGTCCGGATATCGCCTGCGGAGGAACCTATGGACGTCCCCTACCTTAATGTGGGTGAGCCGCCAAGTTTTTATTTCACAGCGGATCCGGTTGGAGCCTACCTTACTGAGGCACAGAGTGTGGCCTTGTTCGGTCGGTGACGAGCTTCCGGTCTCACCGATAGTGACGTCATCAATGGCGCTGAGCAGTGGTTGCGCCGGTGATCTCGTGAGATTGGCGATCTCGGATAACGGCACCAAGATGGTGCTGAACCACTGATAAGAATAACACAGAGATCCAACTAGACTATCCTGGTCTCATTACCATCTATGCAGATGACTCAGTACTCCTGTGAGCCCAACAGGTACCGCACCAAACACACAGTAATACGTGTAGATCCCCAGTAGTGGTCCCTACCCCACAAGATTGGGGGTAAACAGTGTTACACACTCCTCACCCAAATATCTCACTATACCCTCCTCTGCCCCTCCTTACATCTCACCCAAATATCTCACTATATACGGGGGGGACCCTCCTCCTGCCCCTCCTTACATCCTCACCAAAATACTCTCACTATACCCTCCTCAGTCTTCTCTACATCTCATCTGCCAAATATATCACTATTAACCCTCTCTGACCCCTCCTTACATGCTCACCCATGCATCTCCTCTACCCTCCTCTTCCCCTCCTCACCTTACATCTCCCCTAACACTTCATCTATACCCTCCTCTCCCCTCCGTACAAAAAACACACATCTCCCCCTAAGATCTCACTACCCTCCCTCTGCCCCTCCTTACATCTCACCCTAATATCTCACTATACCCTCCTCTGCCCCTCCTTACATCTCACCCTAACATCTCACTATACACCCCTCTGCCCCTCCTTACATCTCACCCTAATATCTCACTATACCCTCCTCTGCCCCTCCTTACATCTCACCCTAACATCTCACTATACACCCCTCTGCCCCTCCTTACATCTCACCCTAATATCTCACTATACACTCCTCTCCCCCTCCTTACATCTCACCCTAATATCTCACTATACCCTCCTCTGCTCCTCCTTACATCTCTGCCCTAATTTCTCGCTATTCACCATCTCAACTCTAGCGTTCTGCTCAAGGATGTCTTTTCTTTTGTATCTAAAGCCCTCTCCCACCTTAAACTTTTCTCACTGACTGCCCCGCACCTCTGGAATGCCCTTCCCCTCAAAATCCGACTAGAACCCTCTCTATCCACCTTAAGGACCTTTCTTAAACCCCGCCTCTGTAATGCAGCATATGGGTACCTCCGTGGCTGATACTATACACCGATACATCGACCGTGGCCCATGCAGACGCACTTACCGGAACCTCTTCCTATTGTCTCTGTAAATTCTCCCCACTTAGATTGTAAGCTCTTCGGGGCAGGGACTCCTTTTCCCAATGTTACTTTTATGCCTGAAGCGCTTATTCCCGTTATGTGTTATAATGTTATGTCCGTGTATTACTGCTGTGATGCGCTATATACATGGATAGCACTATATAAATAAAGAAATACATGCAAAAAAAAGAATGTGTCAGTAACACTTCAAGAATAATCTCCAATTGGTTTGAGAATCAGGGGCTGCTTCTCCAAAGATAAACCAAATCAGAATAGATATCTAAAAAACAAAGATGAAAAGCGCGGTATAAAGATATATCATGGATAGATATAGCGTTCAGACCAATGCTCACTCACAAGGTGAAAAGGTTAAAATCCCATAGAAAGTATAAATAGTAGTGATGTTACCGGACATCCATTCAACGCAGTGGAACTTTCAGGCTCTGCCAGTCTCTGGTATTCAATGTGTGAAAAATATAAGGGGAGCACTAAATGCAGTCTGCCAAAAAAATATATAAACACAATATGACAACAAGGGACTGTGACAAAGTGATATGGAGACAACGTAACCATTTGCATGGCTAGGAAAATAGAAAACAGGACTGTCTCACAGGATTCGAGGTGGATCCTTTCATGCACCCCAGTGCAATCAGCTGTAATTACCACTCGTCCCAATCAAGCAGCAGATGCAGAGAGGAGAGAGAAAAGAGGAACACAGCGCAAATCAATAAGCTTGTATGCAGGGAAAGGAACGCAGTTCTCTACACTCGCACTTTCCCAGATCTTTAAAGCATTGGGGTTCAAATAGCAGCTCTTACGGAGTTTTCAGGGGTTTAGGAGCACCCCGCCAGGATGCCATGCCTTGCTGCTGCCAAAAGCTGTCAGACTTGTGACGACACCATTTGTGAACCGCCCACCTAATCTTACCCCTTACCCTAAAAAACCCTAATATTAACCCCCAATACTAATGCTACCCTCTACCCTAAAAACCTTACCACTTATCCTAAAACCCTGACAGTTAGCCCCCTACCCTAACCGCTAAAGCCCCTGAAGTTAACCCCCTATGCTAAAACTGACCTTATGGTAGAAGCGGCCAGTGGCGGAGGGTCACTCTGCGCCCAAAGGCCGGTGGGGAATTGCTCGCGGCGAGACGACCGTGACCAAATGTCCCCTTCCGAATGTGAGACCCTTGATAGTTATCTAAATCTCAGTGCCAGTCTCAGGCAATCTTGGGCCTCACTTTACCTGCCTCTGCTCCCCCCCCCCCCCACCCCCAGGCCTGAGATTATTCTATTTAGGGGTTCCTCTATCACGCAAATCCTTGACAAAGCCCTGACAGCACGTTATAAACACAACTCAACCATTCATGTTGTGAAGAATATTGCTATCAATGCAATAGGTAAGTGGCCTTTCCAGGGAGAACGTGGTTACACTTTTATAATACTGACACTGAACGCACAATGCGGGCAGCAGACATGTCACTAACCAGTTCTAACCAGATCTCTCACTATGCCCCGGCTCATCTCCTGCGCTCTACCCAGAACTGTCTCCACCCTTCCCCTCTACTGCGCTCTCTCTCACCTTAAACTCTTTTCCCCTCACTGCCCCTTACCTGTGGGACTCCCTCACACTCAGTATACACCATGCACACTCTCTCCCCACCTTTAAGACCAACCTTAATACTCACCTCTTAAATGAAGCACCCCAATAGCCTGCACTCATGGACACCCATAGTCACTCCTACCAACCATTGTGGCTAAACACTGCCACCTACTGAACTTATTCCCTCACCTGCTGCCTCTGTAAGGCACGTTCTATAGCGCCAAGCGCGTGCTACACCCTGCGCGCGCGCGCGGAATTTTAGTTGGCTGCCGTGAGTCAGCCCTTCTACACAAGGGCCGCGCGCGCGCACAGCAGGGAGAGGGGAGCTGACAGGCAGCGGCGAAGATGGAGAAAAGCATCTTTTGGCACCGCTACAGGCACTGAATGTATGTATGTATATATGTGTGTGTGTGTGTGTGTGTGTGTGTGTGTGTGTGTATATGTATGCATGTATGTGTGTATGTATGTATGTGTGTATGTATGTGTGTGTCTACACAAATGTAATAAATATTTTATTTTTACCAATGTTTTTTTTAAATAAATAATAAAATTCTCTACGTGATTGCTGATCCGGACATTTCGACGGTGGGGGTCGCTGAGTCTCGGGGTTATTGGGAAGAGGGGTTGAGGGTGGGTGTACCCTGTAGGGTTCTTTTGGGTGGTAGTAGCGGGGGATGAAACAGAGGAAACATCAAACATCACAAACACAACGACACCACAACTACACACACACACACACACACCCACACACACACACACACACACACACACACACACTGTACCTTCACAGCTCTCACACTATATTTACAAAAAGCATGCGGCATGTGCACGCGCCTTCGAACATGCGCACGGCCGCACTTACTATATAACAGACCTAACTCTCCCAACATACCACTTAGATTGTAAGCTCTCCGGGCCGGGATTTCCTTTCCTATTGTCTGACTATGTTGCAGTTATGTTATTACAATTTCTTGTGTGGTCTCTTGGTAAAGCTCTGATTACTCTGTGAGCACTATACAAATAAAGATATACATACATACATGACCTGTGTGAAAGAGAATAGCCAAAGCACTTTATGTGCACAGTAAACCCCACTGATTAAGACAGATTAACCAAGGTCACCTGGACCAGCGGGCCAGAGAGGAGCCAGAGAGATCGATGGGTTGTTATAATGCAGATGTGGGTGTCAGCAACATCTGGAGAAAGCCTGGGGAAGGTCAACATCGACTTCCCCAAAATATATGCAATAAAGAGCGAGGAACGCTAGTGCTACCGATGTGTGACTTTTCTGTAAATCAATTTGATGGAAGAATATGAAGCTCAATATAATTGCAAATTGATAAAACAAAATCAATGACTTAACAAGTACTTGCAGAGAAGTGCTCCTATAATTCAGGTTATTCAGCGCCTGTCTTCCACACGCTGCAGCAGTATGCTGTGAAAGCGCGCTGCAGCAGTATGCTGTGAAAGCGCGCTGCAGCAGTATGCTGTGAAAGCGCGCTGCAGCAGTATGCTGTGAAAGCGCGCTGCAGCAGTATGCTGTGAAAGCAGCGCCTCGCAGTATCTTTGAAAGCGACGCTTGCGAAAGTATGCTGTGAAAGCGACCTGCAGCAGATGCTGTGAAAGCGCTATGCTGTGAAAGCGCGCTGCAGCAGTATGCTGTGTAAAGCGCGCTGCACAATGTCTGTGAAACGCGCTGCTAGCAGTATGCTGTGAAAGCGCGCTGCAGCAGTATGCTGTGAAAGCACGCTGCAGCAGTATGCTGTGAAAGCGCGCTGCAGCAGTATGCTGTGAAAGCGCGCTGCAGCAGTATGCTGTGAAAGCGCGCTGCAGCAGTATGCTGTGAAAGCGCGCTGCAGCAGTATGCTGTGAAAGCGCGCTGCAGCAGTATGCTGTGAAAGCGCGTCTGCAGCAGTATGGTCTGTGAAAGCGCGCTGCAGAGCAGTATGCTGTGAAAGCGCGCTGCGCAGTATGCTGTGAAACGCGCCGCTGCAGAGTACAATGCTGTGAAAGCCCGCTGCAGCAGTATGCTGTGAAAGCGCGCTGCAGCAGTATGCTGTGAAAGCCGCTGCCGCAGTATGCGTGAAGCGCCTGCAGCCTGCGGTGAAAGCGCGCTGCAGCAGTATGCTGTGAAAGCGCGCTGCAGCAGTATGCTGTGAAAGCGCGCTGCAGCCGTATGCTGTGAACAGCGCTCTGCAAGCAGTATGCTGTGAAAGCCGCGCTGCAGCAGTATGCTGTGAAAGCGCTCGCACAGATGCTGTGAACGCGCTGCAGCAGTATGCTGTGAAAGCGCGCTGCAGCAGTATGCTGTGAAAGCGCGCTGCAGCAGTATGCTGTGAAAGCGCGCTGCAGCCGTATGCTGTGAAAGCGCGCTGCAGCCGTATGCTGTGAAAGCGCGCTGCAGCCGTACATGCTGTGAAAGCGGCGCTGCAGCGCGTAATGCTGTGAAAGCGCGCTCAGCAGTATGCTGTGAAAGCGCGCTGCAGCATATGCTGTGAAAGCGCGCGCAGCAGTATGCTGTGAAAGCGCGCTGCAGCAGTATGCTGTGAAAGCGCGCTGCAGCAGTATGCGTGAAAGGCGCGCAGCGTATGCTTGAAGCGCGCTGCAAGCATTATGCTGTGAAAGCGCGCTGCAGCAGTATGCTGTTAAAGCGCGCTGCAGCAGTATGCTGTGAAAGCGCGCTGCAGCAGTATGCTGTGAAAGCGCGCTGCGCAGTATGCTGTGAAAGCGCGCTGCAGCAGTATGCTGAAGCGTGTGCACATACGTGAAAGCGCGCTGCGCAGTATGCTGTGAAAGCGCGCTCGGCAGTTATGCTGTGAAAGCGCGCTGGCCAGTATGCTGTGAAAGCAGCCTGCAGCAGTATGCTGTGAAAGCGCGCTGCAGCAGTATGCTGTGAAAGCGCGCTGCAGCGTATGCTTTGAAGCGCGCTGCAGCAGTATGCTGTGAAAGCCGCTGCAGCAGTATGCTGTGAAAGCGCGCGCAGAAGTATGCTGTGAAAGCGACCGCTGCGCAGTATGCGGTGAAAGTATGCTGTAAAAGCGACGCTGCAGCAGTATGCTGTTAAAGCGCGCTGCAGCGTATGCTGTGTAACTCGCTGACGGTATCTGTGAAAGCGCGCTGGCAGCAGTAATGCTGTGAAAGCGCGCTGCAGCAGTATTCTGTGAAAGCGCCTGCAGCATATGCTGTAAAGCGCGCTGCGCAGTATGCTGTGAAAAGCGCGTCTGCGCATATGCTTGAAAGGCGCCTGCAGCAGTATGTCTGTGAAAGCGCGCTGCAGCAGTATGCTGTGTAAAGCGCGCTTGCAGCAGTAGCTGTGAAAGCGCGCTGCAGCAGTATGTCTTGGAAAGCGCGCTGCAGCAGTATGCTGTGAAAGCGCGCTGCAGCAGTATGCTGTGAAAGCGCGCTGCAGCAAGTATGGTGTGAAAGCACGCTGCAGCAGTATGCTGTGAAAGCACGCTGCAGCAGTAATGCTGTGAAACGCACTGCTGCAGCAGTATGCTGTGAAAGCAGCTGCCGCAGTATGCTGTGAAAGCGCGCTGCAGCAGTATGCTGTGAAACGCCGCGCTGCAGCAGTATGCGTGAAGCGCGCTGCAGCAGTATGCTGTGAAAAGCGCGCTGCAGCAGTATGCTGTGTAAAGCGCGCTGCAGCAGTATGCTGTGAAAGCGCAGCTGGCAGCAGTATGCTGTGAAAGCGCGCTGCAGCAGTATGCTGTGAAAGCGCGCTGCGCAGTATGCTGTGAAAGCGCTGCAGCAGTATGCTGTGAAAGCACGCTGCAGCAGTATGCTGTGAAGCCGCTGGCAGCAGTATGGCTGTGCACGCGCTCTGCAGCAGTATGCTGTGAAAGCGCGCTGCAGCAGTAATCTGTGAAAAGCGGCGCGCACAGTATCTTAAAAGCACGCTGCAGTGTGCATACGTTCTGTATATTCCAGGAGCTCCCAGCTGCAGTGATACGGCAGAGAAGGCTGAATGCACTGACGCCATGATGTGGATCTGGGCACGTCCAGCGGGGTATTCCCACTAAGCAGCTGACTCACGGCCCTGCTCTCAGACTATGCATGCGTCCTGTAACCGCACACTGCAGTCTGCATACAGAGAAGGAACAGCTCAGCCAGTAAAGACACTGATTCTGTAAACAATTATACCGAGTTTGGGACCCGTTCAATTCCCGGTGTCGGCTCCTGGTGACCTTGGACAGGTCACTTTATCTCCCTGTGCCTCAGGCATCAAAATCATAGATCATAAACCCATGTAATGTATCTGGGCAGGGACTGTGTCTGTAACAATCCTGTGTGCTGCGTAACACACACTGTATGGTAATAGTGACGCAGACAAAAGCCCCGTATGAAATAAAGTTGTTATTATTAGTATAAATATACCTGCAGATGGGCTTGATGCTCTTTGATTCGAGCTTTAAATTGACACTGGAGCAACAGAAACACCATTTTTTTTGCCCAGGATTGAAGCAGGGGGTCTTCGGAGCTGAACCCCATTAATTTCAGCTCCATGCTTACCTCCGCAGGGTGTGCCGGTAGACCCTCTGGCTGAGCTTTAAAGTGTAAAGATCCTGCGTCACGTGGGCCAAAGGAAGCCGAACGTGATGACATCACGACTTCCTATTGGCCCGCAAGGACCGGGAGCTTTGAAACACCGCCATTACATGAACCCAGGTAGCCGAGCAGCGCGGCTACCAGCACCCCGGAGTCGGCCATAGGGCAAGGCGAACAAGGAGGTTGCCTTGGGCCCCGCGCTCGCTCTTCCTGTCGGCGCCGGGATCCAAATTCCACCCGACAGGAGAGGGGAGAGCTGGAAGAGGGAGCTGGGGAGTCTCCAAACCGGGGCAGGACCACTGCGCACCGCAAGGTGGGGACGGGGGAGGGGTGGATGTGTAGCTGGGGGAGGTGCGTGTGCATGTGCAAGAGGGTTCTTACCTTATGCAATGTCGCATTGTCATGGCGACGCGTAGACGTCATGTTACGCCGTGATGTCATGACGCTGCAGTAGCATGCTGCCTAAGGTAAGGCCAGACCTACCTACAGAGGTCAGTATCTCCGGAAGCAGGAGGTGCCTGGAGCTGAAATTAATGGGGTTCAGCTCCGGAGACCCCCTGCTTCAATCCTGGGTAAAAACAATTAAAAAGAGCTTTGATTTCCACTATAAACGGGAAGACGAACAAAGCAAGATATTTTGATACTGCTATATATTTAAAGGAGCAATCCCCCTAACTAACCTACATTGTTTACAGGATTGGAAATGGATCGACCTCCAGAACAGAACCGCGCTATTTCCAGCGCCGGGGACACCACGGTTACAGAGATACTTACTGGTGAAGTTACCTGTATCACTTCCTGTTTTTAAAGGAGATTTAATGGCCAGCCAATCAGAAGCCCCAACCGATGATGCTGAAGATTCCTATTGGCCAGAGGTTTGGCAGCCATTTTGTTTCTGCTGAGGGAGATATAAATCCGGTAACCTCACCCTATGAGTAGCTCAGAAACCTGGGGGAGAGGGGCAGGGGGGTGGGGGGGGGCTGAAAACAGTGGTGTTTGGCTCAGGGACACTGATTAGATGGAAGTGCCCCTTTATTCCCAAGATATTCTCCAATATTTGTGCTGGAGAGCGGTTCAAGGATTTCCGGTGCTCCACATGGTGAAAACAACATGGCCACTGTTATCGACCAATACGAAGCCGCAACCGATGACATTGCAACTTCTCATTGGTTTGACGGTCTTGCGAGATTTGGTGGCCATATTGTTTCCCCAGGAGGGAACTTTAAATCCGGTATCTACACCTGTAATTACTGGACGGTATCCGGCACTGAAAATAGCACGTGTCACCACCGGAGCCCCCCTCCCGGGTTTCAATCATGTAAAACAGATCTCAACCGATATTGCAGCAATATATCAAAAGGCACAATAATGCCCATACTTAATAGGCCTCAGGAAAAAGCATGGGTTTTTTACATTTCTCCAAAGGAAAATATGAAAACACAATGTTTACCTCAGCAAAGATTATATTTGTTTAAAGAAGCCAATAATAATAGAATAGTGTTTTAAAAAAGGTCATTTAAAGCAGCAGCACTTCCCTGCATAACTATGGGGCTTAGCACTGGGAACCCATTTTGTTTAGGCTTAGGATCATATTTACTCAGAGGTACCAAGCAGTATGGCAGCTCATTCATCTGCGTGGGAAACAAAGGGCCATGTGAGGGTGAAAAAACACCTCACATCCTATTTAAGTCAACAGGCTTCACGGTGTTTTCCAGAGCTGGAAGGAGTCCTAGAACAGGAGAGTATAGGCCCAAGCACCGGAAGGTTTACCACCATTTACTGGAGCAAGAGAGAGCGAGAGAGTGAGGAAGCCATCTTCTAACTACTTCCTACTAAACAATATACACAGAGCAAATGGGGAGACACCCCTCAGTAAGGACAAGTCTGTATGTGGCCAAGACACAGTAGAACTCTACTCACAATATTCTTTTTGCAATCATTTCCATGTATTAAAGCTGCAGACCAAGCACTATCCTACACTGACTGCCCCGCACCTCTGGAATGCCCTTCCCCTCAATACCGACTAGCACCCTCTCTATTCACCTTTAAGACCCAACTCAAAACACACCTGCTTAACGAAGCATATGAGTAGCTTCTGTGAGTGATAATTTACACCGGATACATAAAGCTTGGCCCCCTGCAGACGCACTTACCAGAACGCCCACCTACTGTCTCTGTACGTTCTCCCTACCTACCAATTAGACTGTAAGTTCTTCAGAGCATGGGCTCCATTTCCAAAATGTTACTGATATGTCTGAATCTTTGCTTATTAAAGGGAAAAAATACAAAATAAAAGGGGAGCTTGGACTGCTGCTTTCAGAAACAGTGGAGAATTCAACGCTTCGAGTCCCGCACGGATCTTTCTTAAATAAGGAGGTGGAGGTCGCTTGGAAAGGCTCAATTATGAACACGTTGGATTTATTTTGATGAACGCAACCCATTGTAATGTGTGGTTAAACAAACTGGGAGAATCTGAAATATCTCAAATAAATATATATATATATAACTTCAGAATGGAACCATTCCTGCAATGAATGCTATGCCTCGGCCCTTACCTACATGAAAGATGCACAGTTACATATGCATATAAAGCCACATTCTGGGCACTACCCATACATTAATCCAATCACCAATCAATCACTTATAGTGTGAAGATAATTACATTATGTTCCATTCTACGGGGAATGGGAATTATGGCTCTCGCCCAAACATATTATTATTCCTTTTAATTACCCAGTATAATGCGGATCTTAAAAGAAATTCTAAAGTAGGAAAATACATTTGCATCATTAAAACACTCCGTGTACGAGAAGCCTTTAGTACAGGAGTGGCCAACTCCAGTCCTCAAGGGCCACCAACACGTCAGGTTTTAAGGATATCCCTGCTTCAGCACAGGTGGCTCATTCAGTGGCTCAGTCAATGACTGCGTCACCTGTGCTGAAGCAGGGATATCCTTAAAACTTGACCTGTTGGTGAACCTTGAGGACTGGATCTTCAACGTTTCAATATTAATGGGTTTATGTAAAAATATGTTTGAGGTGGGGGGAGGGCAAAATAAGTTTCCTTAGGACAGGAGCTTTTGGGGGATAAGCGGGATGTGAGCACATCTGGATAATGATACTTTTTTTTTTGTGAGTGCAAAGGTGGAATATTGTAGATTTTCCACAAGGAAATGTTTCTGCATAAAGTAACGAACCAATTAGAACATAAACTAGGTCCTGAGGTAATGTATGAACATGACAAATATCTGATGATCACCCCTGAGGAAGCTTCTTTGTAAGCGAAAACGCGTAGGGTTAAAGTGGGTGACCTGCGGAGTTGCTCGACTCTATTGATACTATCCAGTGACAAAGTATCCGTGAACAATCAGCTACGATTACACACTTAGCCGTGTGGTTTACAACTGAGAGCACGGACGCAGTCGGTTTCCCTGACGTCATTGGCTGGTGGCGCGGACGTGAGGAAGCGACCGAGCGTGCTGGAGTCTTGGAGTCTCCCTACCATGAGTGGAGTTTGCAGACACCGATACCAACTCCATACTCATTGCCGCATCGGGATTAATCCCACAGTGCTGTTCTACATTGCATATCGATCGTATGCTCTATCTTTCCACCGACAGGGGACTTTCATCCATTTCATTTACATTTCAAGCCTTTTAGTGCTCTGTCTAATTGGACATTTAGCCACATGTTTTTTTTTGTTGTCATTGTTTCAATTGCTCCTAAATCTGCGCTTATGTCATATCTCTCTTCTATCTTTCCCCAAGGTACCTATGCGGGACCCAAGACATTTAATAGGAACATATCACATGTTATACACTCATATATGTAATTAGGAGGTGTTTCGTTTTGCACACCAATACTTTCTCGTTACATATACAGTATGTATATGTGTATATATATATATATATATATATATATATATATATATATGGGGGGGGGGGGGGGGGGGGGGGGGGGGGGGGGGGGAACGGGGACATGAGGGGGCATCCCCAGCTCCCATCACCATAACTGCGGGCAGCAGGAGCACCGGAGAGGGGAGGGAGGTGGAGGAAGGCACAGATAATACTTACTGTGTCCTCCATCCTCCATGGGAAAAAAATGGCCGCTCGTTGGGGGCTGGCTCATATAGAGCCTGGCCGCGCGCCCACAAAGCCTGGGAGCGCGCGCCAATCATCTGTCAGGTAGGGGGAGTTTTTTTTTTTTTCAGCCAGCGCGAGCAGGGAAATTTCAGCGCGAGCAGGGAAAATTTAAAAAACAAAACACGTGTGCTGCTTGCGCCAATAGTTACTCGCCTGGGGGTTAAATCCACCCGCCCCGGGCGAGTAAATGTATAGGATTGTCGAACACTGTATATATCTATATATCTATTTATGGGCAATTTATTGTAAAACAAGGAAATACAAGGTCCCTATGGATAAAGACAAGTTATAACAAACAAATAACATGTAGATAGCAGAGTACAAAAAGGGAGGGTATATTAATACCAATCATGTGTCCGATAAACAAGCTGATGAGATGGTATTTGAGTGCAGCTAGAA